>SNQJ01S0046440.1:0-20216 GCA_010110895.2 Picea sitchensis
TAGAATATTTAGTTATTTATTTTCTTCTTATACATGAAATAGATAAAGTACAAAAAATAGAGAATAGTAAAATAAAATCACACACCATCCACAAAATAACACAAATATTTTCTCTAGGAAACCCTTACAAGAAAAAACCCAGCTAGAAGGTGAGGTTGTTCTGCTCTCTTTTCTCTAGTATGGAAATAATGCAAGAACAAAGTAGAAGGAACTCTCTGTAGAGTTACCTGAGACTTGTGGTCTATTAGGATGCTGCGAAAATTAAACCCCTCTTTTATACTTTCTAATTTTACCACTCCCAGTTGTTTTTCTCTTCTATGGAACAAAATACAATAACTTAGAATGGAACCCCTTATCCTCCTAGGGACCTAGGATTAATATAGCCCGATAGAAATCTAGGGGTAGGGTTTTGAATTCCTCAATACTCAATTGTGATAAGTTTTAAGACCTTAAAGAATCTTCTTGAAATTACATACATATATAGCCCCATATACATGAGTAACATGGGGTGATTTGATATCCTCTCGTACCATGGTGTTCAACATGGTAGGTCAACTTGCAGGAGTAATAACTTTCACATATTATCTCTGATTGAGTTGATTCTTGCATAGTTGGAAAGGTACCAGTGTGTGTAATATAGAAAATAACTCCATAGTAATGTTTTGGCCATACAAAAGTGTTGTTTGATGCCTCAAAATGGCTCTAGAAGATTTTAGACGATTTTTTGGACCCAAATTTCCAAATTTGGACAAGTTGTTAAAATGGATCTACAAGTTGATTCCTCCATTTTTTTCACCCATAAAGCATCGAGATCGTTGAAAAATAATATAATGATTCAATCAGATCATACCTCACCATTTAGGGAGTAATTTTTTCCCCAATATATTTATTGAATGAGGTGAGGAAATGTTTCCTCTACCTTCTCCCTGGACTACCATGTTTCTTTTCATGTAAGTTGTCCTTTCAACCCAATATGATAAAGGTCATTCTACCCATGTCTTGTATCTTTGGACCTCTTCTGCAAAATTGTTTCCTTTGCCAACTCTTCCTGAGCATCTGGGGATAATTCCTCTATGGAAGGCACGACCTCCTCTTGATCCAACATGGAAGGCTCATAGAGTTTGAGATTCTCCACATTCATTACTAAGTAAATGCACATGTATGATGGTAGAATGTGTCTATAGGAATTATCTCCCACCTTCTATGAGTTCCTCCCTCACTCCTCCTTGTTTTCTATATACAACATCTTGGGGTGAAGGTGGAAAATATCTAAATCAAGTTTCAAAAGGTGATTTACCAATAGAAATGTGACTACTCCATTATAAGAGTGTTGTATATAGATCGTATTTTCATCCCAAGTATTCATGTGTTTCTAATTGTAACCCATCAAAAGTTGCACCAAATTCTCGTTGACTACTTTCATCTACTTGTCTGTCTATGGATAGAATGTTGTAGTCCTCTTGAGCTTAGTATCCATCTTGTCCCACCATGTAGTCCAGAAGTCACTAAGAAATCAAGTGTCCCTATCTGATATGATGCTCCTTGGTATCCCAAAGTTCCCCAAGACCTATTCAAAGAAAAACTTTATTTCTTCCTATCCCTTGATGGTATTTTTACAAAGCATGAGAATGCACATTTTTTTAACCTGTCAGTTGACACAAATAAATAGTCATATCCCTTTCGCATGGTTGGTAAACCACCCACAAAATCCATGGAAATTATTTCTCAAGGTCTAGGTGGTACTGGTAAGGGATGGTATATACCTTGCTTAATGTTATTGGGCTTGATAATATAACCAAGTGTACATCCTATAATATATTGTGCTACATATTCTTGCATTATGGGCCAGTACACATATCTCTATAAGTTTACAACTGTATTCCCAAAAATAAAATTTCCTACAACCTTGGAGGTGTGAGCCTCTCTGATAAGTTGCAATGGTTCACCTTTAGGAACACAAAGCTTGTCGAGCTTGTAGAGTAGACCATTTTGGAAATGATAGTTAGCCTTGCATTCACCTTTTTCTATATGAATTTGTCCCTGTAGCTACTAAAACACCTCCTTGAAGTCCTCATATTCTATGTATTCCTCTTTGTATGCATCATGGGTAAAAGGATCCATGTGCATTAGAGTTCCCAAAGCTGTAATATTGGACGTGAGTGGTCATGAAAGCATGTATGCCAACTTATTTGTGCTACCCTTATTATAATTTATGACCAAATGAAACTACTGTAAGAACCCAATACATTTGTAGTGCCTGGTTTGGTATAACTTACTATGGGCTTGCAAATACTGGAGTGACTAGTGATTTGTGTGGATGATGGTCTCCTTTCCCATTAGATAGTACTTCCACTTTTTGACAGCTTGTACCAAGGAATAGAGCTACTTGTCATAGGTGGGGTAGTTGAGGACCACCCCATGAAATAATTCATAATGATAGAAGATAGGCCTTCCTCCCTAGATCAAGACTCCTCCAATGCCATACCCACTTGCATTTGTCTCCACTTCAAAGGGATTCTACGAGTTCGGTAGCACAAGCATTGGTTCTTGATCAATATTTATTTCCAGTTCATCAAATGCCTTCTGCTAATTCAATCCCCACTGGAAACTTGTTGATAGATTGGGTTGGTTGTCATTGATGTCAACCGTTGAACCAAGTTCGGTAGCAAATTATGTTATCCACATAGGTGTGGTTAAGGAACCTGAGTTTGTATGAGGAATAAAGACATGAAGATTGATGAATTTACAAGTAATACTATCATAGATGGATAATATACATCGTTCCGTTTCTGGTGATATGTGGTACGTTACATGGTTCCTCATGGTTGATGAGATACGACTTTGTGAAGTTGGAGAACCCTCATGAGTTATCTAGAAGCCCCTAGAAGGTCAACAACAAGTCAATTATTCTAAAAGCTCCTATAAAGTCATCAAGAAGTTTACTAGTCAAAGTGGTTGCAACTAGGAGTTAATTATGGGTAAAGTTGTTGAAATAAGAAAATAATTAAAAATAAATTAGTTGCAACAAGAAATTGTGAGTTTACTAATTATGGGTAAAGCAGTTGCAACAAGAAAGTGAGTTATCCATAAAAGTGGGAAGATGGGTAAAACAGTTAGAAGATGGCCCCTAGAGGAAGGAACATGGGAAAGTATAAATAAGAGAGCAAGAAACTCCCATGGTTTGAGCTATACACTTGTGACAATGGGTATGAGATCTATGTGATCAGATACAATTGGTTCATAAGAGTATTGTGACAAGTTGTTGTTACAGGTTATGATAGGTTGTTGTTACAGGTTATGACAGGTTGTTGTTAGAGGTTGTGACGGGTTTTTTGATCTGAAAGGATCTAGGGAACATCACGAAAGTTTCAGAAGTGTCCAAGGAGGTTCAAAATGGCCTCAATAGACAGAGAAAGGGAAAAAATTCAAATTCTTCAAAACTTAGTGAAACCAACATCATCGTGAAGAGTGTGTCGTAAGATTTCCAATGACGTAAATGGTTCATAAAACAGAGTTACAAATCAAAATATATTCACAGTCAAAGTTTTGGTCAACCCAACCCAGTCAACAGGGATGAGTCAGCATCCGTACTGCTGACATCAGCACCAATATGGATGACGTCAACATTCGTACAGGGTATGTGGCACATGCATAGATTGACATGTGTCATGATAATGTTAAAATGACATCATCATGGTGACATGACAAAACCAGAGGTTTCCACGTGTCACTTATTTTTGGCATTTTCGGGTCATGTCATGGACAGTAAAAATGTGCCACATGGTAGTCCATACAACCATGTGGTAGTATGTATAGTGACATGGCGAATGATGTGGCATACCGTACAGTTGACGTGGAATATGTACAGACACGTGGTGGTGACGTCAGCAGGTGATGTGGAAGGTATAGTTAGTAGGTGACATCAACATGTGATGTGGCAGGTACAATCAGCAGGTGAAGTCAACATGTGACATGGAAGGTACAGTCAACAGGTGATGTGGCAGGTACAATTAGCAGGTGCCATCGACATGTGACATGGAAGACACAATTATCAGGGCCAATGGGTGGTTGCCATGTGGCCCAATCATGGGTTTCCACGTGGCCCAATCATGGGTTGCCACGTGGCAACCGATAGATGCCCAGTGAGGGCGCATGCCAAAAATTTTGAATTTCAGTTTGAATTATGTTTTGCCAAATCTGGCAGGGATCCACCAAATTTGGAAAAATGTTGGGAAGCATGCCAAAAAAGGAGGCTAACAGATTTGACCCCGTGACCTCCTCTAAACTAGCGCCTTAACATAGCCTCCACCAACCAATTCGGCTAAACAACTTTATGGGTAAATCCACCCTCCTTTTTACTTAAGTGTTGAATTCTGCCAGTACATGGGAGATCTTTCCCAGGCCATACAATGGCACAAATTCCAATGTAGAAAGTGCATTAAATTCCCAAAATTGCACGTGGATCAAGGCATGAGGTCCAAAAAGAGCCTGAAGGTGACAGTGTCCGATGGAGACAATTTGATAGTCATTTTTAGGTAATTTGACAATGTGAATCCAATGGCGAGGTATGTTTTTGCTGCAGAGATTCATATCAGCAAGCTAAGTTCTGGAGAAGCCAATGTAAGCATGCTTTTCATTATGTTGTTTTGTCATTAAATGTTGCAGCATAGTATGCTTGATACAGGTCTGAAGGAGCATGGAGAGGCTGTAGCAAGGCAAAAAGATAAACTTATTCCTTCTATTCCTTCTTTTCTTCTCTTCTTCCACATAAAACCAATCAGTTACATGTGATAGAGAAATTATGGCACTTGCATGATAAGTGGCCAACAAAGTAGTTCTAAATCTCATAGTTTCGAGCTCTGTGTATGGGCTACATATATGATTGGATCTGAGCAGCAGATCTAAGGAACTCTATGGCTCCATGGTGATGGGGATCATATTTTATTCTTCCTCTTTTTATGTATTGAGTATGTGGGAATGATTTCCATGTCAACATCATGGATGCCTCATGAGCATGAGAACTTGTGAAGCTTGTATACATTCTTGATCACATTCTGATATCTTGTTTCCATCACTGAAAAGGGACTTTGGCCTTACAACATGTAAAGGAGATACATCATTATAGTGAGGAGAATAAAGCGGTCAGGCTTTGGAGCATGACCCAAAGACGTAGCCCACATTGGGTGAACTCCATTATCAAGGGAAGTGTCATATCCATTATGTGTATTATGTTCTTATGTTTCTTTTCCATGAATTTTCGCACAAAAAATATTAAATGCAAGCATGACATATAACACATAAGGAAACTAAAGAGGTTTTTATTCACTTTAGATCCAATCCTATAAAGACTTCAACTATACCGTTAATTGCAAATCACTCAAGTAAAACGATCTATAGTTGACCCTTTGAAGGAGTGACAGGATCAAATAAATATTGGAAACTAATCACCCCCAGGTGCAGATCATGTTGGTATCAGAGCAAGCTTGATACTGATTGCAGGTGTTGAAGATGAGAATAGCAATATCACCAAAGTAGTTGTGGTTCGATGAGATTCAAGAGCTCAACCAAATCCTTCAAGCAGATAATGCTGGATTGAAGACATTGTTTCATGTTGCAGAGGAAGAGAACCAAAGTTTGCAAGAGCAGTTACAAGCCATGAAGATGCAGATAGGGGAAGGCTCTACAAATGAGATGGTGATAAGACCATTTTGTGACCATGGAAACTTCACTAGTTATGGGTTCGAACATGACAGTGTTAATGCATGCACACTTTTTCAATCAAATGAAGATGACATACAGGCATCCAAAAACCAAGGAGGATTCCTAGAAGCATCATCCACTGATCCTTCTCACCAGGAACAACTGGATACATATCAAGAAGTAGACCAAGAGTCCCAATTTGAGATGGAGGTAAATAAACCATGTGTAGTTCCTTTCTTGATTAATTTTGATGACTCTTTTGAAGTCCTTGAACAACATGCTTCTTGCATCAGCTTAAAGTTGATGAGGAAAATGGGGTACAAAGGAGGAGGCCTTGGATCCAATGTACAAGGTATTGTGGATCCCATCAAGGCAATGGTTTGGCCTTGATATGATGGGATAGGCTATGTCCCAAAGGATGTTGGAGAAAACTCCAAAACCTTTCAGGAAGAAGACCCCAGGATAGTCACTGAGACTCTAGAAGTCAACAATTCATCAAGAGATGAAATTGATTCAGTACAGTCTGAGAGCATGGCTTCGCATGATTGAGGATTTGAGACATATTCGGGGAGATATGAGTATCACCATGACAGATTTGAGACCAAATCTTCTTGCCAGTCTAACTCTAGAGGAAAATCACCGAGGTATAAGAAATATCGAAACTCTAAAATTCCATTTGATTATAAGCATGTTAATCACATAAAACATAGCTTGTGGCATCAAGGACCATGCACATTTTGTGTATTGAATAACAATGTAGTATCTGAAGAGAAAATCCTTGTGCAGGAAGGTTATGGAAACCAAGAGAAAGACGAGGATAGCATATTGCTTTCTGCACACGGAAAAGAGCACGGGAAATACACCTCTGAAGGAGAAAGGCTACTGTAGCCATTGTAGAAGAGATGGACATAATGAGGCCACCTGTTGGGACTTACATCCATATCTACGTCCAAAGAGGAACAAGAATACGAGGCAGCCACCTCCAAGGGAGACATCTAGTCAGGCAATGCTGCAGGGAAATTCACCACCAGGAGGAAACCAACTACCAGAGAAAGGACAAATCAGTAAAGAGGACCTTTTCGGCATAATGAATGAACGAATGGAGAAAATCCTTGAGTTAGTTGAGAGTGGCCATATTTGTAAATCACATGTTGTGATTTAAACCCCATAGGAGGGTATTGTGTAAAAGTGATAATTGTTGATATCACTTCTTTTCTGGCACATGTTGATATTGTTAGGTCTTGTGAGGTAGTTTGGGTATGGGTTTTCTTATTGTAAGTCCAATGGACATGGAACTTATCATGTAAAAATTTTTGGAGACCAAAGTTCCTTTCCGTTGGGAGGCGTGATCCGAAAGGATCTAGGGAAAACCATGAAAGTTTAAGAAGTGTTCCAGGAGGCTCAAAATGGCCTCAGTAGACAGAGAAAGGGAAAAAATTCAAAGTCTTCAAAACTTAGTGAAACCGACATCATTGTGAAGAGCGCATCATAAGATTTCCAATGACGTAAACGGTTCATCAAACGAAGTTACAGATCAAAATATATTCGCAGTCAAAGTTTTGGTCAACCCAACCCAGTCAGTAGGGACGAGTCAACATCCGTACTACTGGCGTCAACACCAGTACAAATGACATCAAAATTCGTATAGGATACGTGGCACACACAAATATTGACATGTGTCATGCTAAAATCAACATGACGTCAGCATGGTGACATGGCAGCACCAGAGGCTGCCACTTGTCACTCATTTTTGGCATTTTTGGGTCATGTCGTGGACCAGTAAAAATGTGCCATGTGGTAGTCCGTAAAACCACTTGGCAGTATGTACAATGATGTGGAAGGATGATGTGGTAGAACATACAGATGATGTGGCTTCTGTACAGACATGTGGCAGTGACGTCAGTAGGTGATGCGGCAGGTATAGTCAGCATGTGATGTGGCAAGTACAATCAACAAGTGATGTCAGCAGGTCACGTGGTAGGTAGAATCAACAGGTGACATGGTAGGTATAGTCAGCAGGTGACGTGGCAGGTATAGTCATCATGTGATGTGGCAGACATAGTTATCAGGGCCAATGGGTGGCTACCACGTGGCCTAGTCATGGGCTTCCACGGGGCAGATGCCTAGTGAGGGTGCATGCCAAAAATTTTGAATTTCAATTTAAATTAAGTTCTGCCAAATCTAGTAGCGTTTCGCCAAATCTAGCGGATCTGCCAAATATGGAAAGGATCCACCAAATTTGGTATAACATTGGGAAGCATGCCAAAAAAGGAGGCCAATGGATTTGACCTCATGACCTCCTCTAAACTAGTGCCTTAACTTAGCCTTCGCCAACCAATTCAACTAAACAACTTTATGGGTAAATCTGCCCTCCTTTTTACTTAAGTGTTGAATTCTTCCAGTACATGGGAGAGAATGCCCAAGCCATATAGTGGCACAGATTCCAATGCAGGTAGTGCATTAAATGCCCAAAATTGCACGTGGATCGAGGCAACAGGTTCAGAAAGGGCCTGAAGATGACAATGTCCGATGGAGACGATTTGACAGTCGTTTTTAGGTAATTTGACAACACGAATGAAATGGCGAGGTCTGTTTTTGCAGCAAAGATTCACATTAGCAAGCTAAGTTCTGGAGAAGCCAATGTAAGCATGCTTTTCATTATGTTGTTTTGTCATTAAATGTTGCAGCATAGTATGCTTGATACAGGTCGAAAGGAGCATGGAGAGGCTGTAACAAGGCAACAAGATTAATTTATTCCTTCTATTCCTTCTTTTCTTCTCTTCTTCCACATAAAACTAATCAGTTACATGTGATAGAGAAATTGTGGCACTTGCATGATAAGTGGCCAATGAAGCAGTTCTAAATCTCGTAGTTTTGGGATCTGTGTATGGGCTGCATATATGCTTGGATATGAGCAACAAATCTAAGGCACTCTATGGCTCCATGGTGATGGGGGTCATCTTTTATTCTTCCTTTTTTTATGTATTGAGTATGTGGGAATGATGTCCATGTCAACATCATGGATGCCTCATGAGCATGAGAACTTGTGAAGCTTGTATACCTTCTTGATCACATTCTGATCTGTTGTTGCCATCACCGAAAAGGGACTTTGGCCTTACAACTTGTAAATGAGAGACATCATTACAACGAGGAGAATAAAGCGACCATGATTTGGAGCATGACCCGAAGACGTAGCCCACATCAGGTGAACGCTGTTATCAAGGGAAGTGTCATATCCATTATGTGTATTATGTTCTTATGTTTCTTTTCCATGATTTTCGGCAGATAGAATATTAAATGCAGGCATGACATATAACACATAAGGAAACTAAAGAGGTTTTTATTCACTTTGGATCCAATCCTATAAAGAGTTCAACTATATTGTTAATTTCAAATCACTCAAGTAAAATGATCTATAGCTGACCCTTTGAAGGAGTGACATGATCAAATAAATATTGGAAACTAATCACCCCCGGGTGCAGATCATTGTTGGTACATGTTTATGTGATAGGTTTAGAGTGACAGGTTTTACAATGCAAACTTTCACAGTGAAAGAGTGATAATGGTAGTATTAGTTATTTGGCACTTATATTCTAGGTTGGTTGGATGGGGCTTGGAAAGGGGGGTTGTAGCCTCCTTCTGGTTTGTGTCGGAGAATCGGGGAGTTGTAGATTCCTTCAGGTTGGAGCCTAAAAAACATGGGGGTTGTAGCCTCCTTCTAGTTGTAGCTAGAAAACAAGGAAGTTGGTTCTTCCTATGAATGTACTTCTTTTGACAATATAAGAAAATACTTCTGTGGTTTTCTCCCGCATTGGGTTTCCATGTAAAATATTGGTGTACTGTGTATATGTGCGTTTTCTTATTGTTCATTGTTTATATATAATGGTCATATTTAATTTTATTGGTAATCTGCTCATAAATTAAACAATAGATATTGTGGTTAAAAGGATTAAAAGTAATGATATTGATTCACCCCCCTTCTTAGTATTCCAACAATTGGTATCAGATCAAGTCCTTCAAGAAGAAGTCTAACCACTATAAGGAGATCATGGAATACGCTAAGATTTATGCACCAATGTTTGATGATCAAAATTATGGATTCTGTAGTATAAGGATGAAAACCTTTTTACATGCACAAGGATTTGATCTATGGAGTGTAGTAGTAGATGGATACAAAGCACCGACCACTCCCCCAATAGAAAAGGATGGAAATAAACTCGAAGAAAACAACTCAAAGGATAAAGGTACTATTTTGAACAATATTTCTAATTCAATATTTGTTAAGGTTATGCATCGTGATTATACAAAATATCTCTGGGATGAGGTTCAAAATATTTATGAAGGAGATGCTAAAGTCAAGGGAGCCAAACTCCAAAACTTTAGAGATAAGTTCAAACAATTGAAAATGAAGGAAGACGAAGACATTGCATCCTAATTTTTTCGATTTGATGAAGTAATTAATACTATTAAAGTTCTAGGAGAATAGATGAAGGAACCAATCATTGTTCAAAAGGTACTAAGATCTCTACCTATGATATTTGATCCAAGGATTTCATCTCTAGAAGAAAGAACAAACCTAGACACCTTGAGCATGGCTGAGCTACATGGGATACTCACCACTTATGGAATGAGAAAAGAACAGAAGAATACAGTCACAAAGGAAGCAACATTAAAAGCATCCAAGAAGATAGAGAAAAATAGCAAGCAAAATCCAAAGTCAGATTGTAGTTGCAACGATGATTTATAAGACGATGAAGAAATGGAAAACTTCATAAAAAAGTCGAAAAGAGGAACCGCAAAATATAAAGGTATGCTTCCATTGAAATGTTTTAATTGTGGTGGTGTTGGTAATTTTTCTTCTAAATGTCCTCATAAGATTAAGTAAAGTGATGAAGAAGAAGATCATAAAAAGAAAAAGAAAAATCAAAAGAATAAACGAAACAAAGAAGAATTCTTCAAGAAAAGTATATGCACCAAGGAAGATAGTTCATCACTATATCATGAAGAAGACATGACATCGATATAGAAAGAGTACTCTTCATGGCAGTAGAATATTCCGAATAATATTTTGAGAAAGAAGGAGAAGTCAATCTCAGATTAGAATTAATTAGTGCACTAGAAGAACTAAGGATTGAAAGAAATAAAATCAATTCACTCAAGGTAGAACTAAAAGAAAAAGAGGGATCTCAGAACTCCAATTCTAAGGAAGTTGAGAAGATGATCGTGAAGTTAAAAATCCAAGTCGAAGGAGACAAAAGAATTAAAGAGGCACTCAGAGGTTAGTTAGATGAAAAGGAAAAGATGATCAAAAGCTTGGAATAAAAAATAGTCACTCTAAGGAAAGATATTCAGAAGAAGTACATTCAATAGAACAACACCAAAGTATTGGATGAGATCATTAGTAGTCAAAGGCTATACCATGAAAAATTTGGTCTAGGATATAACTAGACAAAGAAAGGATCAAGCTCCAAGACAACAAAACATAGAAGTTATGCAGAAACATTTAGAGGTTGTTATAAGAAGGAAGAAAAAAATATGAATCAAGAAGAGGATTACAGAGACATTGCACCACCTAGAAGGTTCAGATTCTAGAATCAACATTAGCCAACAATAGAGAGACCCTGATAAGAAGAAGGATTCGGAAGAGAAACGCCATTCAGAAGATCTTCCACTCCTAGGTATCAAACTATTTATCTTGGTTTATGTTATTCATGTAACAATTTTGGGCATAAAGCTGTGAATTGTAGAGACAATACCAAGAACATGAATAACTATGAATGTTACACACGAAATGGTTATTCAAGAAGATCTCATGAAGCACAAAGCAAAATCTACAACATATTTGAATATTTGAGCACTGAATTAGAATGATACAAGTGTAACAAATTTGGATACATGGCCAAATATTGTAGATTGAATGTTCCTGATAAAGAATCACAAAAAAATATCAACATTCACAAATAGAAACCACAAAGGATATGGATTTAAGGAAGCAGGATCAATTCAACATTGAAGAATGCATGCTTTCTCTACAAGCTAAACAAAAGAAACATGGATGGTATGTCAACAATGGTTCTTCAAAGCATATGACATGTGATATGGATAGGTTTCTAACATTGAACAAGGAAAGAGATGGATTAGTTTCATTTGAGAATGACAACTCAACCATAATTATAGGAAAAGGGACAGTTAAGCTTGGAAGCAAGGATGCCAGATCATATAATGTTATACTAGTCGAAGACATGAAACATAGTCTACTAAGTGTAATTCAAATGTGTGACCAAGGACACATACTTGGGGTTTGATTCTCAAAAAAGAGAAATAAGAAAAGGAGCGTCAGAAAAATTGGTGGCTACAGCGGTAAGAACTCCAAGCAACATATATGTACTAAACGAATTTGGAAAAAAAAATGTTGCTTAGGAAAGGAATATGAAATTTGGCTCTGGAACATAAGAATGGGTCACATACATTTTGATAATATTTCCAAATTCATTAGAAAGGAAGTTGTAAGAGAAATGCCCCAGATCTTGATGCCAACAAATACTCTATGCAAGAATTTTTTGCAAGGAAAACAAACTAGGACCAAGTTCAAATCAAAAGAGTACTCCACAATGAAACCTCTAGAGATTGTGCATACTGATCTAGTTGGAACAACTAGAATGAAGGGATTTAATGATGAAAAATACTTCATGCTACTGGTTGATGATTACACAAGAATGAATGCACTTTGTTTCAAGGAAATGTTTGAAACTGAGAAAAAATTGAAGATCAAGTGTTTGAGATTAGAAAATGGAGGAGAATTTACATCAAAGGAATTCTACAGTGAGCATGGGATAAAGAGGAAATTCTTAGTAGCCAGGACACCTCAACAAAATGGAGTGGTCTAAAGGAAGAATAGAACAATATAGGAAATGTCTAGAACCATGTTAATGGATTCCAATTTGAAAGACGTATTTTGGGTACAAGAAATGCATGCAGTATTGCACATTTAGAATAGAGGAATTCTCAGAAATAACAGTGATAAGACTCCATATGATCTATGGAAAGGAAGACCAACAAATGTGAAACACTTCAGAGTATTTGGAAGAAAATGCTACATCAAAAGGGAAGACGAAAGGATTGGAAAATTTGATTCTCATGTTGATAAAGGAATATTGGTTGGGTACTCAAGAAAAAGGAAATAATACAAATGATTCAATATAAGAATCAATAGAATAGTGGAAAGCATCAATGTGATGATCGATGAGACAAATGGACAAAATATAAAAGAAGAAATAAAAGATTCGGTGGAACAAAATCACGAAGAAGATTTAAAAGAAGAAGAAGCAACAGATGAAGAGGAAGAACAGTCAGAAGCACATAAAGAGAAACAAGATATTCAAGTACCTTCAAAGACACCTAGCAGACGAGTGCAGAAGAATCATCCATTAGAACATATAATTGGAAATAAATACGTAGGAGTTGAAACTAGAAGAAGAATATGTTCACCATAACAACAACACCTAGCACTATTGTCCACATTTGATCCAAGTAGTTTTGAAGAAGACAATAAGGATGAATTTTGGATCAAAGCTATGGATGAAAAGTTAGATCATATAGAAAAGAATGACACTTGGGAACTAGTGCCAAGGCTGAAGAATAAGAATGTAATTGGTACAAATTGGGTCTTTAGAAAAAGATTGAACAAGGATGGATAGGTTACCAGGAACAAAGCAAGGTTGTTATGTAAAGGATATGCTCAAGTTGAAGGTATAGACTTTGAAGAGACCTTTTCCCTAGTTTCCAGAATGGAAGAAAAAATACTGATCCTAGCTTATGCTTGTTCTAAGAATATTAAAGTGTATAAAATGGATGTGAAATCAATATTCCTAAACATAGATCTAAAGGAAGAAGTCTACATCGAACAACCTGAAGGATTTCAGTTGTCAGAAAATGAATATTTTGTTTGTAGGTTGAAGAAGGCCCTATATGGTCTCAAAAAATTCCCTAGAGCATGGTATTCAAGACAAGACAAATACTTACAACAACAAGGGTTCATGAAAGGAAATGCATATAGCAATCTCTACATAAAGGTAAATCAAGATAGTATCATGTTAATTGAAGTTTATGTTGAGGATATTATTTTTGGAAGTGATGATGACATGATGAGTCAAAAATTTTCCAAAGACATGTAGAATGAGTTCAAGATGTCATTGCTTGGAGAGTTGTCCTTATTTTTGGGACTACAGATATGTTAGAGTGATACATGTATCTTCATCTCTTAGACTAATTATATCAGAGAAACGGAGGTTTAGAATGGAATATTGCAAACCAATTAGTACCCCTATGCAGACCAGTTGCAAGTTAAGTAAGGATGATGATTCAAAGGATGTAGACCAGAGACAATACATATCTATGATTGGTAGTTTAATCTATGTGACATATTCTAGACTAGATTTAATGCAGGAAGTTGGAAAGGTTGTGAGGTTTCAAGAAGAACCAAAGGAATCACATGTTATGGAAGTGAAGAGGATATTTGTATATCTAAAAGGTACATAAGAATTTGGATTATGGTATCCAAAAGGTACTGATATATTTCTTATTTCCTACATAGATGCAAATTGGGCATGTAGCATTGATGATAGAAGAAGTACAAGTGGAGCGTCTTTCTATTTAGGTGAGTGTCTGGTATCCTGGTTAACCAAGAAACAATCTTCAATATCCTTATCTACAACAAAAGCATAGTATATTACAACAACAACATGTTGTACCCAAGTACTATGGATGAACCAAACTTTCAAGGATACAATTTGAATATGATAAGCCCATTCCAATATTTTTGATAACACCAATGCCACAAGTATCTCAAATAAACCTGTGATGCACTCCAAGACAAAAAACCTTCTGATCAAGTTTCACTTTCTACGAGAATAGGTTGTAGAGAACAACATCAGGGTCACATATGTTGGGACAAAAGAGTAGATTGCAGATATTTTCACCAAACCACTTCCAAGGGAATCCTTTGAGTATCTTAGACAAAAACTTGGAATAGTTTCTTCCCCACAGTGAATTTTGAATGCTTTTCATATAGGTCATGGATTTACACAAGGAAGCACCATTGATGAGAAAAAGGACAATTCAGACAAGGGGAGCAACCCAAAGGATAGTTCAAACAAGGGGAGTAGGCCCAAAGGGAAGATTCCCTTTTCCATTGATGTCAAAGGGGGAGAGAGTAATTAGAGGCATAGATGGAAATGGAGAGAAACAACATAGGAATGATTCTAGGGGGGGAAATGGTCACAGGGGGAGCATGAACATAATTTTTTCCATACCATCAACGTTGCATTCGAATTCAATGTGTTTCCATCAATGCCAAAGGGGTATATTTTTTATATATTGGGTTGTTTTCATTGATGTCAGCCCTTGAAGTAAGTACGGTAGAAAATTTCGGCTGCCCCACAGGTGTGGTTAAGGAACCTGATTTTGTATGAGGAATAAAGACATGAAGATCGATGAATTTGCAAGTAAGAATATCATAGATGGATATTATATGTTGTGTTGTTTTCGGTGATATGTGGTATGCCACATGGTTCCTCAAGGTTGAGGAGATATGGCTTTATGAAGTTGGAGAACCCTCATGAGTTATCTAGTAGCCCCTAGAAGGTCAATATGAAGTCAATTATTCTAGAAGCTCCTAGAAAGTCATCAAGAAGTTTACTAGTCAAAGTGGTTGCAACTAGGAGTTAATTATGGGTAAAGTTATTGAAATGAGAAAATAATTAAAAATAAATTAGTTGCAACAAGAAATTGTGAGTTTACTAATTATGGGTAAAGTAGTTGCAACAAGAAATTGTGAGTTTACTAATTATGGGTAAAGTAGTTGCAACAAGAAAGTGAGTTAGCCCTAAAAGTGGGAATATGGGTAAAATAGTTAGAAGATGGACCCTAGAGGAAGGAACTTGGGAAAGTATAAATAAGAGGGCAAGAGACTCCCATTAGCACCTATTGAGCACATTGAATATCTATCTTGTGAAAGGTTTATTGTAGGTACTCATTGATGCATTTGAATTTGCGCAAGTCTGAGGTAGTGAAGGAAGAGTGACGACAAAGTTTCGCAGTTGCATAAGAGAGAGGGGAAGTCGTGAAAAACCCTGATTAGGGTCATCCCCATGGGTCAAGCAATAAACGTCCCATGAAGCATCCTCATGGGTTTCCTATAGCTTATCATGCAAGGCCACGCTAGATATACCCTTTCGTCACGCGAGGCAATGTCATATCTGAAGATTGATGAGTGAATATGGTTGCAGAAGCTGAGGAGAGGCTACAGGAAGTTTGATAGTGTTCAAGTACAACATATATATCTACAAGATATAAAATGTATGTTACGTGCTTGTTTGTAGTTTTATGTTGGTGATTGTGTGGGATATGATCATGAGAGATTGAGCATTTACCCTTGAGGGACTATTAGTTGTATGGTATATGTTGTATGAGGTAGATTTACAAAGGCACATTTCTGGTGCACTTGTTGTTTGTTGTTGGCACACTTTATTGGTATATTGTTGAGGCATATCTTGTATCCCTTGGTACATGTTAGAGGGATTTTGGTTGAGGTGTTTTGATGAAGTTGTTAGTACTGATTGAGGTTGCATAAAAATGAGAGTTTGACGCATGGTTATGTGAGGGTTCACTACACTTGGTTTATGGTTGTTTGTATATGTATGGAACATTATTAGAGAGACATAGTTGTACATGGTTTGAGCTATACACTTGTGACAGTGGGTATGGGATCTATTTGATCAGATCTGATTGGTTGAGAAGATTATTCTGACATGTTGTTCTTAAAGGTTATGACATGTTTTTACAGGTGATGACAGGTTGTTGGTACATGTTTATGTGACAGTTTTTATAGTGACAGGTTTCACAGTGACAGAGTGACAATGGTAGTATCAGTTATCTGGCACTTATATTCTAGGGTGGTTGGACGAGGAAATGAAAGGGGGTTGTCTCCTCCTTCCAGTTGGTGCCGGAGAATTAGGGATTTGTATCTTCCTTTAGGTTGGAGCCTGAGAAACTAGGGGGTTGTAACATACTTCCAGTTGTAGCTGGAAAACACGGAAGTTGGTGTTTCCTATGAATGTACTTCTTTGGACAATATAATAAAAACATTCTGTGGTTTTCTCTCGCATTGGGTTTCCACATAAAATATTGGTGTACTTTGTATATTTGTGGTTGATTATTGTTCATTATTTATGTATACCGCTCATATTGAATTTTATTGGTAATCTTCTCATAAATTAAACAATACATATTGTGTTTAAAAGGATTAAAAGTATGAATACTAATTCACCCCCCCCTCTCATTATTCCAACATAACTTGTACTGCCTATTGTTATTGCATGAAGTGGTGCAACAACTGTTGAAAACAAAGCTATGAACTTCTGGAAGTACTGTGTTGCCCTAAAAAATCTCCTAATTATTGTGAAATTTGTAGGAACTAGCCATTTCATGATGGACTCCATCTTCATGGGATCTATATTGAACTCACCTCCACTTATCACATACCCCAAATACACCAAAGACTTCTAGCAAACTCACATTTCTTGAGATTGGCCAGCAGTTGGTGCTTCTTCAAGGTCTCTAACACCTGCATGAGATGTGATATGTGCTCCTCCCAGGTAGTACTATAAACCAATATATCATCCAAAAAAATGATAACAAATGAATCTATACAAGGGCATAAAACAACATTCATTAGTCTCATAAATGTAGTTGGTGCATTGCATAAACTGAATGGCATAACCAACCACTCATACAAACCTTTCATTGTATTAAAGGAAATATTCCAAGTGTATTATTATTTGACTTGTACCTAGCGATATCTTGATTTCAAATCCATCTTAGTGAAGTATGTGGCATCACTAAAAGGATAATACCTTCTAGCAGAGGATTTTACAGACCCCCCTCTAAAAATGTATCCCTTATACGTTTATAGTGGAGGTGTTTAGCGCAAGTGGGTGGGTGGAGATTTTTGTGGAGGTTTTAACATTGGTTCAACTAAGGCGACCATGTGCACCAATGCACTTAAGTCAACCATATACACCAATACTCCTAAGTCGACCATGTGCACTGGTACTCTTACAAACCATAATGCCCCAGTGCTTAACAAATAAATCGTGCTAATAACCACTATTAATACTAAATACTAAAATATTGTTGGTGCTCCCCCAATAAAAAAGCACATTGGTGATCACCCAATAAAAAAGTGCATTGATTCTCTCCCCAATAAGAAGCACACCGATGCTCCAAAACATAACGTCCCCATGCTTCCGATAACATATATTAATATGGAATACTAAAACATTGTTTTTTATTTTATAAGAAATAAAATGCATGAGAGTGCTCCCAAATAACAAAGAGCCCCAATTCTCCCCCAATAACAAAGCACACTGGTGCTTCCCCAATAACAAAGTGCACATGTGCTCCCCTAATAACAAAGTGCACCAGTATTCTCGCAATAACAAAGCGCACCAATGATCATATAACAAATGCACTAGAAAAATCATTTTTTAAACAAAAGAAATTAATTTAAAATCCATAAACCTTCCATGGTGCACTTAGAAAACAATACAACCCTAGTTCATTTTGGTAAAAAAAATGCACTAGTGCATATTACTATCGAGCGCATCGCTAAAGGGTAAAATTAAAAAAAATTATTAAATCAAATCAATGTGTCGAAATACACAATGAAAAAAAGAGCAGGAATTTTAGATTTTCAAAATGTATGTGTTTATAAATGAAAACCCTAATCATTATTTCATTATTTTGCCTAAATTTAGAGGGAAGACTTGTGAAAGAGATATTTACAAGCAAAGTCTTTGGAGTGGGTATATGTTTTTGAAGAGCCAAACTTACATACAGATTTGTAGAGGAGAAATTTCAGGTGAGTGATTTTATTCTATTCATCATCTCAATCTTTCCCCTATTTGATTCAAACATATTTCTGTGCGTTATAAAAAAAAATAAAAGGGTTTCACAATTACATTTAGTATTGGGTGAAATCACGAATGTGGGTTACACTTTCGTGACAATCGGGTCTCCAAAATTTCGAAAAACACATTTTCGGCCAAACTAAATATTTTTTTCTGCCGAACGATATTATTTTCGGCCGAACTATTGTTCGGCCGAAAACCTAAACGTCAAATCGAACGGAGCCATAACCGGGCCCTCGATTTGCGTGAAGAAATTTGGTTGGCCGGATATTTTTTTTACGGCCATAGTTTTTCGGTCGAAAGATTGTTCGGCCGAACAGTGTTTCGGCCGAACAATGTTTCGGCCGAACAATAGTTCGGCCGAAAGATTATTTATATAATTGCCACACATCGATGCTGGACGTTTAGAATTTTTTTTTGTTGTAGTAGCATTGCGGGGCTCTGTGCGAGGTCTGTGTGAGGCTCTGTGCGAGTTCTGTGTGAGGCTCTGTGCGAGGTCTGTGTGAGGCTCTGTGCGAGTTCTGTGTGAGGCTCTGTGCGAGGTTTGTGTGAGGCTCTGTGCGAGTTCTGTGTGAGGCTCTGTGCGAGGTTTGTGTGAGGCTCTGTGCGAGGTCTGTGTGAGGCTCTGTGCGAGGTTTGTGTCACCGAGTTCGCGGGAGCAGAGGTCACCGAGGACGCAGCGGTTGCCGAGTTCGCGGGAGAAGTAGTCGCCGAGTTCGCGGGAGAAATTTCGAGCGCAGGGGAGGTATTTTACATGGTTTTTGTATGTTATGTTTGTGTTTGCGTTTGCGGTTGGTCTGCGTATAGTTATGTTTGTGTTTGCGGTTGGTTTGCGTATAGTTTTGTTTGTTTGCGGTTGGTTTGCAGTTGGTTTTCATATAGGTATGTTGTGTTTGCGGTTGGTTTGCTTATAGTTATATTCGTGGAAATAGTTACATTCGTGGAAATATATTACAGTTACATTTACAGTTATGGTTTGTGTATAGTTACAGTTATGGTTTGCGTATAGTTTGGAAATAGTTACATTCGTGGAAATATATTACAGTTACAGTTACAGTTATGGTTTGCGTATAGTTACATTCGTGGAAATATATTACAGTTACAGTTACAGTTATGGTTTGCATTTGCGTTTGGTTTGCGTTATAGTTATAGTTACAGTGTGAAAATATATTCGGCCGAACCTATATTTCCTGTCTATATTTCCTATATTCGGCCGAACCTAGATTTAAACACTATAAACACTATATTTCCTGTCTATATTTCCTATATTTCCTGTACTGTGGAAATATAAAGACTATAAACACTATATTCACTATAAACACTATAAACACTATATTCTGCCGAACCTCTTATAAACACTATAAATCCACACATATAAACTTGAATTTAACGTGTAAACTTAAGTTTATATTATTACTCTGTTCACTCTGTTTATATTATTACTTTGTTTATATTATAACTTATATTATATTATCACTCTGTTTATATTATAACTTATAAACACTATATTCTGCCGAACCTCTTATAAACACTATAAATACACACATA
>SNQJ01S0046440.1:20226-69034 GCA_010110895.2 Picea sitchensis
CTTAGAGACCCTCTCAGATCAAATTAGGTTCGACACCCCTCCTTTTTCTTACTTGTTTTTGTTCTACCTTTGAGTCGTTAACTGGTTGAAAAAGTCCAACTAACTCTGTACTACCTGCCTTACTATTCTTATAAAAAACATAGTACTATACTTAGCACTAATAAAACCATTTATATACCCTAATCCTTTGACACTTTATATATTATTATTAATTACAACCTAAAAAAAAAAAAAACACTTAAAAACCTGAATCACAAATCAACCCCTAGAATATCTAATAGAATTATACATTCAGTTAGAAATATTAACATTTAATATAATAAGATAAATTTCAATCTAAAGCTAACCCTAGATTTATTTATTACTTACCAATTTATAAACCTCTTTAAACAAACCATTAGAAACCCTAGACCTATATACATTGTCAATCACTTATGATATATTAATTATTATTACCAATTATCTTTAGACTACTAGGTTATAAATTAAAAACACTAAAAAACGAATACTACAAACCCTAGAACTTTATACCTAATTAAGAGATAATGTTAAATTAATAATCTTCACTAATCATGATTGGCTAAACAATTTAAAAACTTTTTAACAAAGCATTAGAAAGCCTAGACCTTTATACCTTGTTAGACATATCAACACTTAGAAATCACTTATGTTATTTTAATTATTATTACTAATCATCATTAGACTATTATGTTATAAACAAAATCATTAGATTATTAGGTTTTAAACAAATACACTACAAAACAAATACTACAAAAACCCTACAAAAACCCTAGAACTCTATATCTAAAAGATCACTCATGATTTATTAATCCATCAATAATTAAAATGTAAAACAATATAATATTAAGTAATATATAATATACTTAAAACCTAAAAAACTTTAAATTATTTATATCTATTAAAAAATTTAATTATATTATTCACTATTAGAAGTCACGTTTAATTTATTAATAATTAATTTTGGATTTAATTAGCTCCGATTTAGGGTTACATTTAGCCGACCTAGTTATCTTATTCACTGTCCTGCATATACACTATTAATGACTAAGATCAGCTAGCTCTCTAATTGACGATTAGTCCTGATGATGAATCCCGATTCAGATTCGAAACGTCGATGACAAAATGATACCTACTGTGGATTCTCCGGCAAATGATTTTGAGTATATAACGATATTAGTAATTAATATGAAAATTTTCAAGTGACAGTGCTTTAAAAGGACCATATATGTAAAAGTAAAAAGTAATCAAAGCGCATTCGTATTTAAAAACACATGCATTGGTACTTAAAACGTAGACCACATGCAGACCATTTTAACACGCATAAAAGCATTAAAAACGCAGACCATTGAAAACCCTTAAAACGCAGATTTAAAACGCCCAAATATATCCGTTAAAACGCAGATCAGTAAGCAAATAAAACACAGATTTAAAAACGCCCCATAGTCAGTTAATAACGCAGATCATTAACATCACAATGCTGAATTAAAAACGCCCAATGCATCAGTAAATGCAGATCATTACACATCTAATTCGGAGATTTAAAATAGTTACCAGAATTCAAATTTCAGAAGTGCACTTGAAGAACAAGATCTGCGTATTTTATTTATTTATTTTAAAGGTTTGAATGCGCGCAGTGGGTACCTGCCACCCATGTCTTAAATGGAAAGGATCCAAGAGTCGACCCATTAAGAATGAGGATGCCCGACGAGAGTCCATACTGCAGGGCGAAATTTGGGGCAGAGGTAAAGGAGGCGGGCTGGGCGGATTGCTCCACACGCAGAGGTAAGGGAAAGATTAAATGGAAAGGGGGACGAGACTCACATGCACAGGGCTCCCATAGTTCTGATGGGAGAGAGTAGTTGAAACCATGACCAGTCTCCTCTCTCCCGCGCTGGTTAACACCAGGTTTGCTGTAAAAATAAAAAAAACAAAACTCCAAGCAAACTTTCTCTACGCAGTCTCAATTCCTATTTCACATTGTTGTGTAAAATACAAAACAAAGGCTTCATGCGATCAAATTCTCAACACACAAGGGAAATGCAACTGATGTTTGACTTGTTGTAATAAAAAGAAACAGAATCTCCAATCTATTAACTCAACACTTACAGTCTCCTCTTAAGACAACATAAACGCAGAGGTATTCTTCAATCACAGTTATCAAAAACGTAGGGGTACTCTTCAAATCACAGTTATCAAAAACATAGGGGTACTCTTCAAATCAAAGTTATCAAAAAGAACGCAGATCAACGCATTCAAGCCTAGATTAAAACCCCATATCTACACTGCATACCCTAAAATGCCCAACAAAATACATTCTCCATATGGCCAAAAGCGGCGGTAACAAATTCAACATTGCCAAAACAAACTCACAATATCATTGCTGAATGAAATTGCCAAAAATATAATGCCAAAACAATCTCTCCATATTATCATCAATAACAATAAATTTTCCGAATAAAAAATGCTTTCTACTTTACCAATTAAAATCATACCGTTGCCTTACGCCCGCGTTGGAAGACGTCCTGCGCTCCGTGCCACGTCCCGCGCTCCATGCCGCGTCCCGCTCGCTGACCATGAAAGGCTCACCGGTACCTCCCAGCCAAATGCTAGGGGTACTCTACTTCCCCCTTATCCCCCCGAGCCGCAAAGGGGCCACACAAGAACCAGAGATAGACTAGCATCTCAGCTCGCCTCCACAGCTGAGCTACCACTCCAACACAATTGCCAAAAATATAATGCCAAAACAATCTCTCCATATTATCATCAATAACAGCCAAATTTGCCTAATAAAAATGCTTTCTACTTTACCACAATTAAAATCATACTGTTGCCTTACACCCACGTTGGAATACATCCCGCATTTTGTGCCGCGTCCTGCGCTCTATGCCGCGTCCCACTTGCCAACCATGGAAAGCTCACCGGTACCCCCCAACCAAACACTAGGGGTACACTGCTTCCACCTTAGCCCCTCGAGCCACAAAAGGGCCACACAAGAACCAGAGATAGACTAGCATCTCAACTCACCTCCACAGCTGAGCTACCACACCAACACAAATGAGATAAACCCAACTCCACACACGAAGTAACCCATTACACATTGAAATCATACAATGCTACTAACCGCTTTCTTTTCTTCCTATTCCCTTTCTTTTATATATAAATTGAGACCCACCCCTTTCCTAATCATTAATTAATTAATTTTTAATGACAAACTCCTAAACAATCACATTCAAGTGTCACTCATCCCTAGGGTTCTCCCAAAATTAATTTCTTTTTTACAAATTAAAAGACTCACATCCCTCCCCAAAAATCGCCCTTAATTTACTCCTTAATTTACTCCTAATTTACCCTCCTTAATTTACTCCCCTAATTTACTCCTTAATTTACTCCTTAATTTACTCCCCTTATTTACTCCTTAATTTACTCCTTAATTTAATTCTCTTGTTATTTTATTTTTGAACCCAAAAGATAAATGCGGTCTTTAATCTTTTCAATATATTTTAAATTCCTAGCTTTTATAATCTCCACACTTTTAATAAATTTTATTTCTTCTTTATCATTTAAAAGCCATGGGTTTCAATTTATTTAATTCCCTCATTACTTCTAACAATTTTACTTTTAAGAAGACCTTTAATTAACACCTAGGAGGGTTTTAGTTTATCAGGCTTCTATTTTGTAGCATCTTTCAGTATTTGTCAAATCTAACTTAGAGATGTTTTAATTTAGGTCTTTGGATTTGAACAGTAATGCAATTCAATTAGGGGAGTTGTTTTAAGAATTTTATCGTAAGTTAAGGTCTTAGGGTCCTAGGTTGTCTCATCATCATCATCCATGTGACGTGCCCTTCAGAGATTTTACCACATGCCCCAAGGGTGTCACTTTGTTCGCTTCGCTGGCGCTGACGTGTTCTTTAGGGATGCAACTGCACGGTTCCAAGGGTGCCACCGATTTCAGATTTCTCTTTTGGCGCTGATGTGCTCTTCTGGTGATGCACCACGTTCCAAGGGTGCCACTCTCACGACTTTGTATTTCGCGCTGACGCGTTCTTCAGGACGCACCATCGCTCCAAGGGTGCCACTCGCCACTTGACTGATTTGGTATACATCAATAACCCTTGGAGTCATTACTCTGCCAAGTGAACTTGTGGAGACTAAGGGTTTTAAGTAATAAGGCCCCCGCCTTTATGCCCTTTAGAATCATTTCTCCTGAGGACTGCCGCAGCCCCACTTCAATGCATACATCATGGATCCTCTCAACTACGTAATCGCACCCATAGTTCGAGCCACGACGGAGTGCTAGCAGGCGCGGCGTGGCCGGCCGTCCACACCTCTCCTTAATCTCTATGGAACTCGTAGGTGTGGCCCTTTACTCCATATGTGAGTCCGTAGTTGGCAAGTCGTCGCTAGCCCCGCATCATCAACCATCATGTCGATCATGTCAACAACATATCATAAAAATAATAGCATCAACCGAAACAATATCACCGAAAATGAAACAACCCAAATAGCTCCCTCCCTGACTCAATCCTCGAGTTCAAGGGTTCCAATCGATGCTCGCATCCTCGTGGTCCCAAACCCTGGCTACACTCAATGAAACCGGAAAAGAACACTGCTTCACATCAACAAATTAGTAAAAATATTCTCATTGCTATATCTTAACGCATCATAATGAAGGAAATTTTTTATCATCATAAAATCCGTATCACTTCGGCGAAAGCAAGTGTCCTCAAAGAATAAGTTTAGAGTTATAGCCAGAGCCGATTTTACATACACCCCTTCTGGTCTAAACTGGTCCCCGGGTTTCTCGATAAATGCCAAAATAATTGTACCATAATATCATAAATACAACAATATCATAAGTCTATCTAACAAAAAAATGGAAATCACGGCGATATCATATGCCCTCCTGTGTCGCCGAAAAGTGATCTGTAAAATGTCCCATCGACTCGACGCATCGCTCGGACGTCATTACCGCCGAATCCATGATCTAAAATGCGCATCGCCTAACCGTGGAGCTCAACCGGGATACTTGCAAGTGAACTCACGCCAATCACGCGGTGTAGGATTACTAACATACCGTCTGAAAAAATCGTGACATACATGAAAAACATCATGCATACTTCAAAGAATCGTGCGGTTAGTCGATAAAATAATGCCCCTTTCTCTCCACACCGGCGGTCCCACCAACCTAGAGAGAGTTTAGCTCCCTTTCCAAACTTGACTAACTTCTTACGTTTAACTCAAGTAAGAAGAGGTCGATCACGCACTTCCCCAGAATCCAGCTACCACCCGCATCAAAGATAACTTTTTTTGTCGATCCTGCACTTCTTTATCCTTTGTCTTATGGTTTGCATTTGTTTTTCCATTTCTTTTGACGCTTCCAGTCCCACCATGATCCTATCCTCAAGCCGATCCTAACTCAAAGGCATATGACATGGTTTCCCATAAAGGAACTCAAAGGCACCATCTTAATGGTGCTCGAGTAACCGCTAGGTTATAAGCTAATCCCTGGTAGAGGCAAGAATTCTCCCAATGCTTTTGTTGGTCCATCACGCATATGCGCAACATGTCTTCCAAGTTTTGTCTGTATGTTCTCGCCTATCCGGCCGCCTTCAAGTGGATACGCAAGCATCAAAGTTAAGTT
This sequence comes from Picea sitchensis, assembly GCA_010110895.2. Classification (NCBI taxonomy): domain Eukaryota; kingdom Viridiplantae; phylum Streptophyta; class Pinopsida; order Pinales; family Pinaceae; genus Picea; species Picea sitchensis. The sequence goes on from SNQJ01S0046440.1 coordinate 25,891, forward strand.
GAGTCTCTGCTGCCCTCCGGGAAAATCGTCCAAAAATCCAGAAACACCATCCTCTCGATCGATATAATATTCTTAGCATGCCATGCAAATTTCACAATCTCACTAATGAAAACTCTCATTATGTATGGTGCCTGATACGTCATACACACAAGAATAAAGTGAGCACTCTTCGCCGAGGCCCACCACAAAATGAGTCGTCTCCTTGTCATTGGGAAACTAAATAAAATCCATCGGAATGGACTTCCCCCATTTCGACCTCGGAATGGCATGTGGTTGAAGTAACTCACGGGTGTTCATGTTCAAATTTTACCGACACTCGAGACATCTAGTAACAAATTTTACTATGTTGGCCTTCATTCCTCTAGAAGGGAATGAAGTAAGGTCCCGCCTCTTATCTTCAGAATTCGTGAGCCATGTAAACGGGCCATGAGCTCCACTCAGGATCAAATGACCTCAAATCATTTCATGACAGATCCGACCTTCAAACCTCAATAACCCATTGTCACAGCAATCCCCATCGCGGGTGTACCTGTTTTTATCCGACAAAACCTCAATTTCTTTGTACCAGCCTAATGCCACGCCAGAAGTGAGAATCTTCTCACGAGATTCTGCTTGAAGAGGTAATACCCCAAAAGATATACGCAGCGCCTCCACTCCAAAGCTTACCTACCACTCTGCTTCACTGCCCTGATGTGGGCACTTAAGTCGGCCTGCCATACTCCGACCAACGCTGTCGCTAAGGCTCGTGTCGCTTATGAAAATGTAAGGTTGTAACTACAATGATCGGTCCTAATTCAATTTTTCGCCCAACAGCAAGTTCCATACCTTTTAAGGTATAAACCATACAATAACTCCAAGTCGTAAGGCCATGAAGGTTTTCCTCATGCCTTCAAACAGCAACTACCGCCCTGCCTTAAATGTAAGACCTTTAACCTTAAACCTTCTTTGGATGTACTGCATACCTAAGAAGTCTACGCCCATGTCAACTTAGTATCGACGCCATGGTTACCAACTCTGCCTCCACATGCTTCCCATCGCCCATAACAAACTTTTGTTTTTTCTTCAGAACTCCTCGGTGATCGGCTCGCTATCTTCAAAATCCCTCATTAAAACGCCATAGTTTCTCAAGTAAACCCATAAAACTAATGCGACTGCGTGGATATTCTAATAATGAGTCATTCCATAATAGCCTCGAACTCAATGATCCACACTTTACCTTCTCCGGAGATGACATGCCCCAAGTATCAACCATCGATAAAGAGCATTTGACAACTTCCATATAGTTTAGGTTCTCAGAACACTGTAGGTACCAAGCTAGTGCTCGTTATGCCTCCATCGTCCAGAGTAGATCAAATATCACGAATACTTGGATCTAACTTGTCCAGCACGCCGGAATGCCCCAGTTTCATCAAACCCATGAATACCCTAAGCATAGTCCAAAAGGTAAACAATAAATTCAGAAGTCCAAATCTTGTCTTAAAAGTGGTCTTAGGGATGTCATCCTCCTTAATCCAGAATCAGTGCATACTCCCATCGCTAGGGAATCGATCTTAGAGAACACCATCGCCTCTATTTGACTAAACAGGCCGCCAATTCTCTGCAATGGATACTGATTCTTTATTGTGGCCTTGTTTAGTTGACTATAGTCAATGCAAAGCCTCCACGATCCGCTCTTCCCATCGAATAATCAGGTGGCAACTCTACTCTGCGGACACACACACTAGGACGGTCAACCCTGTGTCCAAAGAACTCCTTCGCTTGAATTTTTTAACTCTTGGTAACCCTGGTCGACATCCGATAAGACGCTCGCCATCTGCCTACCCCGTTTCGTGTCTATAGTAAACTCCCAATTCTCTTTCTCTCAAGCAAGATCCCGTGCAACTCCTCCGAAATACATCCGCGAAACTCCTTCACCAATCGAAGGTGTTCTAGACCTTCACACTCCCCTTCGCTGAGCTAAAGGGACCACATAGAGTTTCGCACTTGCGATACTTCGTGAATCAGAAGGAAGAGACGAAGCTCATGGATACTCCTTGGTTCCGCCCTACTATCACACGCCTTTTGCCTTCAACACTTAATTAAGCTCAACTGCTTGCCTTACAAATAGAGACGCATTCCAACCAATCCATGTCGTATCACCACGCCATAAGACCCTAAGATCGTGACGCACAAGTTGACCTCAGATCAACTCTCCCAGTTAGTGCCTGCATCCTTCTCCAACCTTCTCGTTGGCCCGTAGTTTCATCTCCAAAAGCATAAACTCATCATGTTTGATCAGCTTTTACTCTGGTCCCTTTCTGGCCGCATCAAATAAAACTCTCGCAGCACCTGGCCCCACAAAATACTAAGGGTTCAATGCAGCGACAGCACTGCCGCCTCGAGAAAAGTCGGTAAGCTCGCTCAAGGCTATTCTCATCACGATGAATTTGCTGGGCCTTGCCCATATCTCCTAATCGTAGACCGGCCGATCCCACGCCCGTCCTCTTGGGGACATCAAGGCCGGTAGTGTGGCTCTCACACATTCCAAATACTCTTCTTCTGTGTCAATAGTCTCTGGGGTTCCACTCTCACAAGCTTCCTCTCTATGAGAGGGCCTTTTTTCGATGGCCGCAAGGCCGGAGGTACCGCATCTCTAACCTACACGCAGCTACCGGGTATGCTGCCAAACATCTAACCTCGTTGACCTTTGAGCTTCTCCGGGTAACGACGCGAGCATACCGGAAAGTAACTCCAGCAAAACGTGCCTCATAATTTCTGCAATCGTAGACGCATCTCCTCGCCATATCGCGTTGAACTCATCGGAAGCCGACGCCAATGAATTCTCTCGGAAGATACTCTCCAACTGCTCCTCGGTCGCTCCATGACACATCTTCACCCACCATGTTCACCAGAGCGCTTCCACCATAGAAGAGCGCCCCTTTAGTTGAAGACCGCCATGCAAACCTTCAAGTTGGATGTGTAAGAATCGCTGGCGCGCGGCACATCGCACTATTCTCCAACCATGCCTCGTTGGCTACGCTTCGTCCGGCACCAAAGAACTGGAAATTTCTACCTTTCTCGAAGTTCACCTGCGAATGCTACCGTAATGGCCGCAGGCGCATGAACTCCTCGCCAGGTGATAGCACCCCTGTCTCTCTCTATCTATTTCGCGGAATCAACGCCTCGCATATGTGCCGGAAAGATTTCATCATCACCACAACATCGACAAATGCGATCTTCTCCTGTCCAAGAAACTACTCATCTCCCCGAGGGTTAGACCCCTTAGGTGTGGATGCTACTTGAGGCGTTGCACCTCCTCCCCAAACACCCCTTCATTTTCCTTCGCGTTTTCCTCTAACCATGATTACCTTTCACACAACAATCAACTCGGACGACAAAGATAATCAACATAATTCATGTCAACTAACCTCAGAAGGATCCTCTCAAGTCGCTGGTCTAACCCGCCGGGATAATTCATATGTAACGAACCGCCAAGTATTACAAATCCATTCTAATAACAAAAGTAATTTTATGCCACAAGTAGAAGTAATAACACGCTAACTCGCGGCGACTTCCTAGACAATCGGGACAAGACACCACGATATTCTCATCACAAGAAGATTCAAAGACATACCACGAGTAACCGTGCATCAATAAACCACCATAGGCATAAGGTACAACGCAAACATTTAGCCACAAAGTAAAACTGACCACAATTAAGTATAACAAAATAAGAAGAACACTTACGCCTACTTAAGGCATGTGTCTAAAGGACTCCGACAATGAAACCTAAGTTCAACATTGCTTAAAATGAACAACCACCTAATTTACTAACTCTAGTAATTTATTGTACGGAAGTCAAGGTTATTGCACCATATTTGTTATTAAAAACAATAAAAACTACGATATCAATCGTCACTTAAATATTAACCATCTTTCATTTATCTCACATTTCCGACCATGATCTTACAACTTCAATACCTCTTATATGCTACCACCTCCAAAATTATAATGACCTTTACAAGATAAAACATTTCATTAAACAAGAGGAGCTCTCCATGCTATGTCAAATGATCATAAATTTTAATGATAATGCCATAAAATAACATCATATTTATAAGTAACATCTTAATTGAAAATTACAATATAGAATGGAAATATACATAATAACCATATTTCAGTAACTGCGGCTACAATTTCATTCCCTTTTCTAGCACCATCATTACCTTTGCCTTATAATGCAAATGACATTACCCTAAACAAAATTATCGCTACTTTTATATTATGAGAAAATGCATACAAATTTACTCTAGTAAACTATATCTCTATTTCTAAGACTATCAATAATAATTACGGAGCCATGTAGCCACAACAGTACCTCAACATATTTAACGTTATAATTGGGTTTGTAATGGTTTTTGCTGATAGGATAACATTATTTTCCCTTAATGTCTAAAATATAATTTGACATCATCCTTATAATTAACTGCAGGTTGAGAGCCAACAACCTAACCTCATAATTAAAAGGGCAGTATATATAAATAAAAGTATTTAAAGGACATTATTCAAATGACACTAATTGAGAAGTACCACATATAAGAATAACAACATACAAATGTTGATCCCCAAAGTAACAACAGTTACCATGACAAGATATAAACCATATTAGTAATTAATATGAAAATTTTCATGACAAGTAATTTAAAAAGGACCATATATGTAAAAGAAAAAAGTAATCAAAGCGCATTCATATTTAAAAACACATGCATTGGTACTTAAAACATAGACCACATGCAAACCATTTTAACACGCAGAAAAGAATTAAAAAACGCAGACCATTGAAAAACCCTTAAAACGCAGATTTAAAACACCCAAATATATCCGTTAAAACCCAGATCAGTAAGCAAATAAAACAAAGATTTAAAAACGCCCCATAGTCAATTAATAACGCAGACCATTAACATCACAACGCCGAATAAAAAACGCCTAATGCATCAAGAACGCATCATTACACATCTAACCGAGATTTGTAAAATAGTTACCAATTCAAATTTCGGCGCACTCTTGAAGAACAAGATCCGGCGATTTTATTTATTTATTTTGAAGAGCCGGAATGCGGTATAGTGTAGTCACCTCCTAGCTAAGGACAACTACACACGCGCACACACTTCAAAAAAAAAATTTTTTGAAGTGTGTGCGCATGTGTAGAAGAAACAACCCTCGAATTTCAGGGTCAACACTCGACCCAACGGGACGCAAGTAAGATGAATACCATCAAGATGACCCAACCTATCATAACGTAATTCTCATTAAGAGCTGGCAAAACGCCTCGACAGAGAGGGCGGAAACTATCGGGCGAGAAGCAGAGATTGCATCTGTGGTTAGCCCAGCATCTTCACCACTGGCGTCCGCCAGAGTTCTAGAGTGGAATCAGGCCTTTAAACAAATTTCGACTCTCTTTACGACCGGGATTCCTTCCACCTGGACACATGACCGACAAACATGGCCTGTCAGCAAGATTCTACACTACCGACACCGACCGACTACGCATCACAAAGACCCGCGACTAATGAGATCGTGACTTATCACACCTCTTACCGGTACACACAAGACAGAGGGCTCAATCGACTCACCCTCACATGGTCCTAAGACTTCGAACAACCGACCTGCTGATACAACATTAACAGATAAGGACCTTATCCTAGGGTACATCCAACAACTTTAGGTTAAGCCAAAATATCACTTCAATCTAGGCATTGTCACAAACATTCATATAACAAATTGGACAAGGCCACTAAGGCATCCTCATTAACATTGCCATTATACAAATACTCCCATCACAATTCAACCACATTTACATTCAATTAATAAAAGTACTATTGCAATTAAACCATACATTATCATTCAGTCTTCCCGACACTAATACTCACTTAAGGATATTCCTAATGCATTAATTAATACGAATTCTTGCCATTCTACAACATGAACATTCCATTACAAATATTACTACAACCTTTACACTAACATGTCCCCATATAAATAACAAGGTCTGATCATGATAGTGTTTAAAAGTAGATGCATTTAAAGATGCATCATAATATCATCATTTTAAAACAACCCTCAGAATATCATAATAAGTTAACCTTAGTCTTTGCAATTAACTCTATTTGCATCCCATTTGTCCATGTTTAATAATTCAACATTGCTCTTTAACCCTGCCTAATAATAACTCTTGCGATCTAAATGATATTATTATTAAGATCCTTTAACATTCAAATTAGCCAACTTATCTATGCAACCTATCAACATTACTAATTCAATAAATAACACTAACATGATACTCAACAAGTACTTAATCTCGTCATTCCGCCAGCTTCTACAATTCAATTATATAATTATTCAATTAACCAATGTACCATCCTACTCATTATTTTGTTTGCACCCAAATTAAACATTATTTAAACCTTAAACCTATACATATAAATCAAACCTTACAATGTAATATTACACCCTAAACCTTAAACAATATGGAACAATATTAACAAAATTAAACCAAGTTAAACAATGTTAAACAATATTAAACAAATTAAACAATATTAACCTTAACCTTAACCTTAAACCTTAAACCTTATCGGTATTAACATTTAATTAACATATCACTATTGCATTAATTATTGCTATCATGGCGGTTCTGCTAGTATTAGCGTCCGTCTCCATTACCTATTATTAATTCAGCAGCTACTCACATGCATCATTAATTCTATAATTAAGACTATAATTAATTCACTTAACACTATAATTTAATTCTATTAATGCTGCATTGTTCAATTGGTCCACACATTAATACTGAGATTAGAAAGCCAATAAAATAAAACCCTAAAATTTAATGGCACCAACATTGAGCTGCCGTACGGTGCAATAACCTAACTAGGTTGCCGTGATACCGCGTAAGTGATGACGCTCTTCAACCAACTCGCCATTGATCTGCTGATCGCGAAAACAATTGCGAAAATGGAGGGCCGAAAGCATCCATCACTGGAACGTATGGCCAGCGGTCAATTTATGCCACTCGACGACAAGGACGCAATTATAAACAAATTACCACTACTTAGTTATAGCAAAACCAGAACTACCAATGAGATGATTCAAATAAAATCATTCGAAAAGGAATGTACCGCTGAGTATATGGCTCACGCCTTCCCAACAACTCTATTGGGTCAAATAACTTAACTACTCTGCAATCAATTGACTAATAACACCGGCGTGGGGTGAGGGTTAATGTTGTTCTGTGTTTTTCTTTTTAATTCAATCAAACATTACGGCCAGTCCTCGAATAGTTAATTGCAAAAAGGAGAACTATGATATTATGCGGGTCTGACGTCCTTTTAACTTGTCTATCTGCTGTAGGAAGGATTGTGGCTGTGCGTCAATGGCATGGGAGGCGAATATTTAAGTCCGGACTCCCATCTATCAATGATTTGAAGCAGATTTCTATGCGCATTAGGAAGTTAAGGAATGCGTTGCTTCAAGGCTTCATGGTAGAACTATAAACTGTACCTGAGTTAAAAATTCCTGAGACTCATTCTGCGTTTACTTACTCTGGTTTCAAGTCACTGCTATCAACCCCGACGCCTCGGAGGACGGACGAGTGTCAGGACACGCCTAAATGCGCAATAGGTTCTAAACATAATATTAAAGGAACCATAGGGTAGCTATGGGAACAATTTCGGTCATGGGCATGCAGAAAAGGGTTCTAGCAGTTCATTCGTTTCAATCTGAAGGTCTTTTTCCAGGAATTTACTCAAATTTAGTTTGTATAAAAATCATGACGCTGCTGTCCCCTTCGGGCTGTGACAAGTGGTTACAGAGGGAGGAAGGGACTCGTCCCAACCAACGACCATTCCAGCCGAATGGACGCACCCCTGTCCACACACGCAGTAAGAATTTGAATATACGAAGCCCTGGCGGGGAGAACCCGAAGTACGACTGTCCATGTCTATTTAACGTATTTTAAACGCAACACCAAATCATAGATCTGTCCATGTCTCTAATAAATAATTTTTTTTTTTGAAAGAGGACGACCCCGCGAAAGTGAAACCGAGTTACCACTATCCAACATTATAAGTATTTTAAAAATGTGAGTTCCAAATTCATTCCACCATCCCCCATATTAAAATCAACTAAATATCATTGTGATATACAACTATTCAGAAAAATATTTGAAGGAGAACGGAATACCCTTACCTCTATACAACATTATATAAAGTATTTTAAAAATGACAACTAAATTCATTCACTCCATCTCATATTAAAAATCAACATAACATGCCTAGAATACAACTATTCGTGAAAAACATTTAAAAGAAAAACGGAGTACCCTTACCACTACCAAATCAATGACGCAGAGAAAGTTCGTTGTGAAGAAAAACGCAGATACTCAACCCAACCCCAAGAAACTCCAAAAAGGCGTAACCCCACTGAGAACAATGCCGAATACAACCCAAAAACTAACTCCTTATCACCAAGAACTACCAATGCTCCAGCTGGACGAAGTTCCATTAAAACCCAAGCCTACTAAAAAAGAACACCATAACCCCAAAAGCCACGATCCCTAAACTGCAATAATAGCAAAACTAAGATCTTTTGAGTTTATGAATTTGGTGAAAAGCTCATTTACATCCACACAATCAACCCTAGCAGAAATCATTGTGCCATCTACCTTCATAAATCATAAGCATCCTATTCTATCAAACAAGTCCATACCTTCTTGCCTTTATTGTCCGAGTTGAAGCTCAGGCTGGTGCTTCCCTCGGCCCTATCCAAGCCCAAGCCCCCGTCCCTCGCCGCCGACCGCCACACCGAAGCCACCTGCAATTCTCCCAAACCAAACGCTTAGTACCTCTTCTTCCTTAGCCCCCTCGAAATGCTAAAAGGGCCACACACAACCGTAGTGTCCTAGCTGGCCTCACCAAAGGTCGAGCTACCACTCACGATGAGTCGAGGCTTCCCCTAACCTACCAGTAAACCTGTCAGTCTCCTCTCTGCTCTAGAAATGCAATCTCAGCCCAAAAACCCAAAGCCAAAAAGAAGAAAAAGAACCCTTTCCTCTCCCTCCTTTTCTCCCTTTAACCCCTCAAACCCTAAATCCCCCTTTTTCCTTAAGTTTCCACTTTTCTTTAAGTTTCATCTGGCCGTAAAATCCAAATTCATTTTATTTTTATTTTTACCTTTATTTTTATTTTAAATTTCAAAGCATGTGCCATTTCAAACTTTAACTATTTATTTATTTATTTTAATTTTGGTCTTTTTATTCATGCATTTAATTATTTATCTATCCCTTTTCATTTTATTAGTTTAATATTTACTTTTATTTCCCTTTTCCTGCTTTAACTTTATGGGTTTAGAGTTGTATAAATATAATTATACCTTTGTTTATAAAACATTTATTTCTTTCACAACTCTTTATAACTCACATGCTTAAACTAATTTGAGTTATAAAAATTGGTTTATAATATAAACCTACATATATTTATGTTTTTTTTATTCGTTTTATTTTATTATTAGGAAGCAAGTATTCCCATTTAATTTATCATTAATGTGTCCGCATTTTCAGGATTAAAGAGAGATATCAGCATGGCTTAAACAGAATAGCGGAAGGGTAAGAGTTTTACAAACACGGAAAAAATTAAGCAGACACTGATTAAGGAAGGGAGATGGTCCGAAAGGGCTTTCTCCTTTTTGGAAAGTTCTAAAGTTAAGGCCACACCGAAGTCCCCCCCCCCGGTTTCTAGAAAGCCTTAGGCTTAGGGTTTAGATTTTCGCTAGACAATAAAATGGTTAGGGGTAATGCTTAAAGCCCATGTACCGAAGACTTGTGGCTAGCCAGGGTCGACTCAACACCCCTTTAATCGCGACGCGGCTCTTCGTTGCACCACGCATACTAAGGGTGCCATCACTTTTAGGAATTTCACAGCGACGTTCTTCTCAGATGCACCACGGCTCCAAGCGTTACCTCACCGATCGAATCACGCTGGTAGACTCCCTATAACCCCCGGAGTCAATATCTCGTGAGTTAGGTAGGAGACTGATACTTCTAAGGAATAAGGCCCCATTTTATCATACCTTTAGAATCACCGCGATTTTATCGTCGCTAGCCTACCACACGATCGTATCCTCTCAACTAGGGTAATCGCTAACCTAATAGCTCTCACTACGGAGGTTAGCAAGTATACGCCCACCCCTCTCCCTCAACCTCTCAATTGTGTGTGGCCCCTTTACCCCATATGTGAGTCAAGTCTGCAAGCCATCGCCAACCGCGATCACCAATAATCATGTCGGCATTATCATCATCAAATCATCACATCAAATCAACATCATATAAACAAATCAACCCAAAAGAACACCCCCTTGGACTCCAGACTGAATCAGGGAGTGTACTATTGGGGTTCCATCGATGCCTCAGCATCCTCAAGGTCAAAACCCCGCATCAATCAATAAGCCGAGTCAATAGCACCGCCTATGAATAGGAACACATCATATCCTCCACAATCACATCATAATCATATACAAAAATTCAATTATCAGGTATCCATCACTTTAAGGCGTCCTCAAAGAATAAGTGAATCCCAAGGCTCGTGAAATGACAAAGAAGTGGGTACCTGCCACCCATGTCTTAAATGGAAAGGATCCAAGAGTCAACCCATTAAGAATGAGGATGCCCGACGAGAGTCCATACTGCAGGGCGAAATTTGAGGCAGAGGTAAAGGAGGCGGGCTGGGCGGATTTCTCCACACGCAGAGGTAAGGGAAAAACATTAATGGAAAGGCGGACGGGACTCACATGCATAGGGATCCCATAGTTCTGATGGGAGAGAGAGAAGTTTGAAACCATGACCAGTCTCCTCTCTCCAGCGCTGGTTAACACCCGTGTTTGTCAGAAAATAAAACGAAAAATGCCAGGCAACCATTCTCTACAGGCAGTCTCAATTCCTATTTCACATTGTTGTGTAAAATACAAAACGAAGGCTTCATGCGATCAAATTCTCAACACACAAGGGAAACGCAACTGATGTTTGACTTGTTGTAATAAAAAGAAACAAAATCTCCAATCCATTAACTCAACACTTACAGTCTCCTCTTAAGACAACATAAACGCAGATTCTTCAATCACAATATCAAAACGTGAGGGGTACTCTTTTCAAATCACGCTTATCAAAACATAGGGTACTCTTCAAATCACATGCTTATAAAGAACGATCAACGCGATTCAAGCCCGCATTAAAACCCTCCCATATCTAAGACCGTGATACCCTTAAAAATGCCCAACAAAATACATTCTCCTCATGGCCAAAAGCAGCGGTAAAAATTTCAACATCGCTAAAACAAACTCATAATAACATTGCTGAATGAAATTGTCGAAAATATAATGCTAAAACAATCTCTCCATATTATCATCAATAACAATAAATCTTCCGAATATAAAAATGCTTTCTAATTCACCAATTAAAATCATACTGCTATTCCTACGCCATGGAAGACGCCCCCACAAGCCCATGCCACGTCCCCGGCCTGTCATTCCGCCACGACCGAGTGCCTCACCTGCATTCTCCTCAAACCAAACGCTTAGGGTAATTTCCTTACTTCCCCTTAGCCCCTCGAGCTTCTAAAGGGCCACACAAGAACTGTGAGATAGACTTTATGCCTCAGCTTCCACCTACCGAGCGCTACCATTCCAATACAGCTGAGATAAACCTAACTCCACACAAGCAACCCGGCTATTAAATCTGAGCTGTGAACGCTACGCCAACCGCTTCTTCCTTCCTTTCCCTTTCTTTATAGAAAACGAGATCCAACGGCTTCTAATCATTAATTAATTAATTTTTTAATGACAAACCCTAAACAATCTCCGGCCAACCAAGTGTCACTCATCCCTAGGTTCTCCCAAAATTAATTTCTTTTTTTTACAAATTAAAAGACTCACATCCCTCACCCCCCAAAAATCGCTCCTCAAATTTAATTCTTAAATTTACCCTAATTTACCCTTTTAATTTTATCCCTTATTTACTCCTTAATTTACCCCTTATTTACTCCTTAATTTTACTCCTTAATTTACCCTTAATTTACTCCTTAATTTAATTCTCTTCATTTTTTATTTTGAACCCAAAAGATAAATGCTGCTTTTAATCTTTCAATAATATATTTTAAATTCCTAGCTTTCTTATAATTCCACACTTTAATAAATTTTATTTCTTCTTATCATTTAAAAGCCATGGTTCAATTCTTTTATTTAATTCCCTCATTACTTTACCCCCTTTACTTTAAGAAGACTTTAATTAACACCCAGGAGGTTTTTTAGCTTTTACCTAGGTTTATTTTTGTAGCATCTTTCTTAGGGCTTGTCAAATTTAACTTAGAGATGTTTTAATTCTAGGTTTCCTTTGACAACAGGGCTGCATAAATTTAATTAGGGGAGTCGTTAATAATTTTATCAGGCATATCTTTAGGGTCATTCAGTTGTCTCTATCATCACCAACCATACGTCTTCCAGACGCACTACGTATTCCAAGGGTTCCACTTTGTTCGCTTTCATTATATGCTGACACGTGTTCTTAGGGATGCACCACGTGCTCCAAGGGTGCCACTCGCTGACTTGTATTTCTTTTATGCCGACGTGCTCTTTCGTGATGCACCACGCGGCTCCAAGGGTGCCACCAACACTTGCATTTCTTTGCACCCATCGCTCCCCTTCAGATGCACCACGCGTTAAGGGTGCCACTCGCCGACTTTATTGATTGGTAGACATCTATAAACTTTGGAGTCAACACTTCGCCAGGTGGACTTGTGGGAGAGTAAGGGCTCGAAGGAATAAGGCTCCCGCCTTATTTCACACCCCTAGGAATCATCGCGGAGCGACCGGCCGCGAGTCACTTCTCAATGGTTATCATGGATCCTCTCGAATCCAGGGTAACGTTAACCTACAGCTCGAGCTACTTAATGAGTGCTAGTGGTCAGGGTGTGGCTGGCCGTCTACACCTCTCCCCACCTCGAACCGTGTGGCCCCTTTACTCCATATGTGAGTCCGTCGCGTTATCATCAACCCGCATCATCAACCATCATGTCAGATCATGTCAACAACATATCATAAAATCACAGTATCAAATCAAACAATATCACCGTGAATGAAACAAATCAAATAGCTCATCACGACTCAATCCAGTCCTGTTGGAAAGTTCCACCGATGCCTTCTCGCCAGATCCTCAAGGTCTGAAACCCTGGACATTCAATGAAACTGAGTTAGCAGCAATTGTCTACATCAACGTAGTAAAACATTCATATATCTTAACGATCATAATGAAGGAAAAATTTTTATCATCATAAAATCCAAAATAATTTGGCAGCAAGTGTCCTCAAAGAATAAGTTTGCTTAGTGTGCTAGAGCGGGATGTTACAATAAATAAAATGTAGATATCAGTTTTCATGACTCTTATCATTTATTAGTGCTTGTATATATATTTTTGGTTAAAATGTCCAAGGTTTCTTAGTGAATACACAATGATAGAATTTGAATGATACAAGGTTTCTATGTTAATTTTTATCACTTAGTATTTATTAGTCCTTATATATGTATTTGATTTTGGTTACAATGGATGATTTCTAACCGTAGGGATGCCATTTGTGCAATTCATTGGTTGTCATCATTATAATAAGATTTTGAATTTCAGAATATCTCATAGCATAGATTCATCTTAATTTCAGCTTTATTAAGCGTTGAGAAAGATCAAATCTCTGAAATGCAGGTCTCTCAATTTAACAACATATTATTTCATCCTTCATCAAAATATTGCTATCATCATATAAGACAAGTTGGAGCCAACTTAAAATCACAATCTTCTTGTTAATTGTAAGGATCAATCACTAATCTCATTTGTTAAGTGTAAGGATCAACTATTAATCTCCTTTATTTTACCATGTGAGCTCTGTTGTTTTATGTCAGCCATAATACATTAGATCTTCACAAACATGGACCATGGTAAAAAAAATGGTTCCAATCTAATCAGTTAATAAGTGGTACTTTTAATGCAAGAAAAAAATACACTCCCACTACTTTTGCATCAGTACTCAAACTTTTGAAAGCCTTAAATTGGCCATTCAACTAGAATTCAATGCACTTTGAATAATTACACTAACATCAAAGAGTTATTCATCATGGAATCATACAAATATTAACCAAAGCCAAGAGGGTTTCCATAATGAAATAAAAAATTAAACCATATAGACTAAGCCTATAGGAGATGAAACATCTAATCTAATGTGTTTTGGACCATTAGAAAATTGACAAAATTCCATACACAATGAAAGTATCTAGTTTCCAATCTAATGTTAATAAGTGGTACTTTTTTAATGCAAGAAAAAATCCCCTTCCACTACTTTACTCAAAATAATTAAAACTTTTGAAAGCCTTAAATTGGCCATTCTAACAAGAATTCAATGCACTTTGAATAATTGGATCTAACATCAAAGAGTTATTCATCATGGAAGCATACAAACATTAGTTCCAAAGCCAAGAGGGTTTCCCATAATGAAATAAAAATGAAACCATATGACCAAGCACTTCTATAGAGATGAAACATCTTTAAATCTAATGTGTTTTGGACCATTAGAAAATTGATAAAATACCTTAACTAATTTGCAAGTATCTATTTTCCAATCTAATGTTAATAAGTGGTACTTTTAATGTAAAGAAAAAAATAATTCCTCCCACTACTCTTCTTTACTCAAAAATAATTAAAACTTTGAAAGCCTTAAATTGGCCAATCGAACTAGAATTCAATGCACTTTGAATAATTGACTAACATCAAAGAGTTATTCATCATGGAAGCATACAAACATTAGTTCCAAAGCCAAGAGGGTTTCCACATAATGAAATAAAAAAATGAAACCATATGACCAAGCGCTTTTATAGGAGATGAAACATCTTTAAATCTACTGTGTTTTGGACCATTACAAAAAATGACAAAATTCCTTAACTAATTTGCAAGTGCATCTATTTTCACCTAATGTTAATAAGTGGTACCCTTTTAACGCAAGAAAAAAATACCCTCCCACTACTTTTACTCAAAATAATTAAAACTTTGAAAGCCTTAAATCGGCCATTCAAACTAGAAAATTTTGAATAATTGGACTAATATCAAAGAGTTATTCATCATGGAAGCATGCAAACATTAACCAAAGCCAAGAGGGTTTCCATAATGAAATAAAAAAAAATGGAACCATATGACTAAGCTTCAGGGAGTATTTAGAAAATATCTAATCTAATGTGTTCTGGACTATTAGAAAATTGACAAAATTCCATACACAATGCAATTATCTATTTTCTAATCTAATGTTAAGAAGTGGTACTTTTAATGCAAGAAAATACCCTCCCACCACTTTACTCAAAATAATTAAAACTTCTTTTGCTCTTTAAATTGGCCATTCGAACTAGGAATTCAATGCACTTTGAATAATAATTGGACTAACATCAAAGAGTTGGTCTATCATGGAAACATACAAACATTAGGTTCCAAAGCCAAGAGGGTTTCCATAATGAAATAAAAAAATGAAACCATATGACCAAGTTCAACTTTCTATAGGAGATGAAACATCTTTAAATCTAATGTGTTTTGGACCATTAGAAAATTGACAAAATTCCTTAACCAATGCAAGTATCATGGCTTTTCCGGGCCTATCACTAATAAGTGGTACTTTTTAATGCAAGAAAAAATGCCCCTCCCACTACTTTTACTCAAAATAATTAAAACTTTCAAAAGCCTTAAATTGGCCATTCAAACTAGAATTAAATGTACTTTGAATAATTGGACTAACATCAAAGAGTTATTCATCATGGAAGCATACAAACACATTAACCAAGCTAAGAGGGTTTCCATAATGAAATAAAAAAATGGAACCATAAGGACCAAGCCTCCAAGTAGGAGATGAAAACATCTAATTTAATGTGTTTGGACCATTAGAAAATTGACAAAAATTCCATACACAATGCAAGTATCTCTTTTCCAATCTAATGTTAATAAGTGGTACTTTTCAATGCAAGAAAAAATACCCTCCCACTACTTTACTCAAAAATAATTAAACTTTTGAAAGCCTTAAATTGGCCATTCGAACTGGAATTCAATGCACTTTGAATAATTGGACTAACATCAAAGAGTTAGTCATCATGGAATCATACAAAACATTAACCAAAGCCAAGAGGGTTTCCATAATGAAATGAAAAAATGGAACCATATGACCACTCCTATAGGAGATGAAAACATCTAATCTAATGTGTTCTTGGACCATTAGAAAATTGGCAAAATTCCTACACAATGCAAGTATCTATTTTCCAATCTAATGTTAATAAGTGGTATTTTTAATGAAAAGATTACTATCCTCTCACTATTTTACTCAAAATATAAATTTATGACTTAAAGTTGGTAGAAAACAGGCACAAAGGACCATAGAGCTGATTGAAGAGCCATTATGAATGCAATTATAAGTAAGAAGACATCCAATAAAAGATTGGGCACTGCAACTTCAAAGACACTTTTAATATAATTAGTAGAACAACATTGACAAGAAAGATTTCTATTAGAGAACAACTTGAAACCATAAACCCCAACCTTAATTTGGCAATAGTGTTGGGGTCCTAGAAATGACAGTTTCAAATGAATGGCTGAACATGATATTGAATTTTGGAATGAAAATTTCATAGTTACATCAAATAGAAGAGATGTCTTCACACAAAGATTATCTCGTGGTGTTAGGGAGGAGCACCAAAACACTTACTAGACAATTCACAAGTTCCAAGATGCACATCATGATATTGTCATTGGAAACAAACTTTTGAGGCAATAAAGCCTGGTATATACATCTCAACAAAGTTCAGAATTATAGGTTACAATCTAAACCCACCGCCAAGTTTGTTTAAAACAACGAATGGTATTCCATCTTCAATGTTCTGCCTACATCAATTTTGGACATTTTCCATTTTTTAAGTTTTTTTTTTTGATTGAACTTATTTTAACTTTATGCTACTTGACATACCAAATGACTATATTGATAACTTGTGACCTCTGAATCGATAGTCTTGAAAAGTGAACATGAGTATCGGCTTGATGGGTTTCTTGAAAAATATCCTTCAATACAATGGATCCCTCTTTCATATATAAAACCGTTATCATCAAAATCTTCCAACAGCCTCATCTTTTGTGACGTACATCGAATCAAATAATATTTCACTTTTTCAGTGTTGTCTATAGGTTCAGCCATGACAAAAAACATCTCCTAAATAATTGATATATTGTACAACAATTAATTCATGTTAGATTATCACAATAAGTATGTATCTATAAGTTATTTGAAAAATTTAAACATAATTTAATTCTTACCTTCTAACAAGATCAAACTCCTATCGCCATCCACCTGACACTCATAGTTTCATTTTGATTCTATCTCCTCTAAGCTTGCAAGGCATTTCTTCCCTTTGCTATTCAAGTTCGCTAACATGTCTCCAAGCTTTAACATATCTTGCATTTCTGTTCTCGCAAATATCTATCCTATGGTTTCCGAGTCGCCTATGCAAACCTAACAAAACAAGAGTCGCTTCGTCGCATCAAAACCCATTTTGAAAACTTTTTGTTTTAATTGAAATGCTTGTTCCGTGCATTGTAATCAAGGCCATACGCGATTGATCTATTTTACATCTTCTATTCCAACATGCCAAAAATACCTCGCGACAAGACAAGAACTTGTTAACTGAAATCTCTCAAGAAAATGATTGGAGAAAGAATATATAAATTTGAACACATTCAAATTTATATATATCCCAGTCACATGTACATACACATGCAACATTTGTATATAGACACACCTACACACATCCATTGATGGATTATATTCATGTATTAGCACCATGTTGCACCATTGAAAACTTGTATAGCGGATTCAAATCGATCCGCATGAGGGTTCAACTGATACCTTGAAAGTGCTCGTTTTATACATGCCCCCTCACCGTCGTGCTCTCCTTTTCCTTGACCAGTCTCAAAAAAAATTCCTACAATGTGTAATATTTAATTTTATGAAGACGGCATAACCAATAGAATGATCGCAAGATTTCGGTCCACCAGACACCCATCTGACCGTATCCAATGTCGATCGAATATGATTTCATGTACTTTCAATGAATCATAAAATTTATCAAAACAATGTTGTTATAATGTGTCGTTGTGTTCGATCATCACTTATAAAAGTGACATTCTTTAATAAAATGTCGACGTCAGTTTGCAGCTTTTCTATGTTTGGAAGAATCTGTTTAGAATGTCTATATAGAACGTGGACAAATATGTTAATTTGATCGAATGATAATATTCACTCTGTAATTCTTTTTGTGCAAATAATGTGTAATTTTCTGCAAAATCAACTACTTAGATAAAATTGTCCATGGTGGAAACATCACGTGATTGTTTGAAATTGTAGATCTTGCCATCAACTCTATGTAATGCTTGGTGTATTTATAGATTTTCTTCAAACTTCTTCAAAACTCTATCAAACATATTTTATTCCACCTTCAAATCAATTCCTTTGGAAATAACATTTGAAGAATGTGGAGTCGTGTTGCTCAAATATTCATATCTTTCCAATCGACTACATTATATTAGAAAATGATTGATCATTCTGGTGATCAATATGATACTTTGAAATTTGTCGTTCTTTAGATTTCCAACGATCACATTTCTTTCCACCAACACATTTTTTTTGGTAAATAAATCATTATCTTCTCTTTCACATAGAATTCTAGATATAAAAACACAACCGGTGGAAGGAGAGGTGAATTCCGCCATAAGTTTTACTAAAATCCAAAAGTGTCAATACAACTCAAACTCCACATGATAGAGACAACAACACGTGTCACTTGACAGCTGATGGGTCTAACAAACCATGGTTTCTTTTGTTAACAAATGTATTGATAGAAATTTTAACTTTTGTGCTCTTCTTTGAATTTATTAAACAACTCTATTTGTGTCATTGGCAATATATGTTTTGATGTTCTTCATATTGATTTCTGTATATTCTTCGGACGCGAACACATCCCTCGGTATGTGGTGAAACACCTAGACTTTTCCAACCAACAATTACACCTTAACATTTTCTCTAAGTCTATCTTTGGGGAAGGTTCTGAAATCATTGTCCAACAAGCCAACTTATCATTTGCATCTATTTGGAAACGAAATTTTCATGTTTGTGTAATGTTTTTCTTGATCGTCTCAAAAGTTTTGCCATGTGTCATGTCAAATTATCTTTTACATTGGTCCCCAAACAATTGTCGCTTGTAACGCTTTTAATGCAACACCTTACATTTTCCTTTCTGGAAAGATTTTCCAAAAGCTTTAATAGACCAGATATATTGTGCCACAAGACATCTCACAGTAACCTTTGTATCCTTTTTCTCGACTCTTTGAATTCACAATGATAGCTTCTTTTAACTTTGTTGACATCAATAGAGAAAGTAAAAGTTGAGCATGTGTCGTTAATGCATTCATCTTTGAAATAAGTATTATGGATATATTCTTTGTCTCGACATCTTATATGCTTAGATTTTTCTTCCAAATTTGTCAAGATCACTTATTTCTATCATTTCATCATCAATGCTGATAGATTCTCCCGCAAGATATTCAATTTAAAGTTTATATTAAAAACATAACCCTAACACAAATTTACTAAATTGAGTATATCTTCTTGTTGTTCATCTTATATTAACCTAAATTTATGTACATACCTATAAATGATTCGCCTTTGATTCAATTTCGGGTTTCAATCGCCTTCTTCATTATGAGACAAATCTATTTCTCTCAGAATTTTGAAAAACATAAATTCTAATTACAATCAATTATATATTATTTAAAATATTTTTAATTTGAATTCTATACTTTGAATTTTTGTATTACTATCTTTACACAGAAAGAGGGTGTTTAGTCTTATGTCCTTTTATACAAAAGTATTAGACAAGTTCTCGTCCTACCTCCTCGTGTAAAGACTAGTAAACTTTCAAAGAAGTTTCCAAAGAGGGAACTGCCTTTAAAATTTAAGACTATCGACATACACTCTGATTTAAACTTAAAACACAAGAGATCTTTATATGCATTGTAAGAGTTAAATAGTTTTAACAGATCGTAATGAGTCAATGTGTGTTGTGTGCTTAATCATCATATCTCTGCGATGCATACCGGGTTGAACTTCTTCTTGTCAAAATCTCTATTGACATACTATTATCATCAAGTATTTCTTCAATATTCGCGACAGTCTCGCTTTTATTTCTCCGATAAAGCTCTTCCCTTTGCTCGATTTGGCTAGTATCATCTCGAGTGCTATCATATTTTATCTTGCGCAAACTTTGTTTCCCATGATTTTTATAGTTATCCGTAAAAGATATGTTCAACAAAGACTTTTGAAAAATGCCAATATTTATCTTTCAACCCAAATCGTTATTCCAATAAAACTTGAACAAAAATCATTTACCTTATTCAACAAAACCAAAAAGATGATTCGGAATTTTGTTGGAAGTGTTTTAAAACCACCATGTATCGAATATCGATCCTCCGATTAAGACTATGGAATGAGGGAATAAAGAAAAAAAGAAAAGAATATAGTGACAATCAAGTAGTTATAAGTGCTTTGAAACTCTTATCCCCAGCTCATCTTTGTTCATGTGATGGATTGTGTTAAATTTTTTCATTTGTAATCCTATTTATACCCATTTTATGCTTAAAAGAACTCTAAACTTAATGGTCGCTTCATATTTTCAAACGATAACACGCCTCGCTTTCATATTTTCCTCAATGATTGATTTTCGTTCTCGACAGTTCTCTTCGGGCCGAAAGAATTACTTTTTCTACTTAAAGAATTATTCTTTTCTGGCCAAATATTGGGGTTCCGCTTAATTTAACGGATTCCATTTAATTTTAATCTTTCTCGGGTTGAATGATTTTCTACCAAAATATATTCTAAAAATGAAATTGCCATCTCTAAAACCTAAAACCGTGAGAAATGCCCCCAAGCATAGCTAAACTTCAAAGGTTGCAGACCCCTACAAACATTGAGAATTTGTTTTGAAAATGACACCAACATATCCAAAATTGAATCTACTTTACCCTGTGATAATTTGTGGTTTTCATTTTCTGCTATTTTTATCTAATTCTTATTTAATTTTAAAAAACTTACTACATAATATTTTCAGCAAACATTTTGATTCTAAGTGAAATGAAATATCTAAGATCTCAAATACAAGGAAAATTGAAAAAAATATATTCTCATAATCCTTTAAACCTGCTCTTTTCAAAAAGGGTATATTTAGATTTTAGTTTTTATATGAAATATAATTAAGATAGGATATTCAGGTGTAGAAAAACATGTATTTAAACTCTGCGACGCTTTCTACCTTGGTCAACTTCAAAAAAATTCTAGAAATTATAATATTCATCCGTTAGATTCAAATGATAGTCATAATAAAATATGTAGAAGTCTCTGTAGATTGTTGCAAGATATTTTGTTTCTTCTCAAAACATAAGTTTAATAAAAACATTGTTGCAGAAATAAGTAACTCATTATCATTCATTTCAGGTTTAAGAAAAACATACTGTTAAACAATTGTCAAATTGACATATCAAATTGTGACAAACTAAAAATACTCATTAGAAAGTTAACAAAATTCTTTCACAAGTTTTGTTTTTACTGTAAAGTGAAATTCTAAATAAAAAAAATACTTTTATATGTCGGAAGTTGAATAACTTGTGAAAATACAGTTTTTTTTGTCATAAAACAAGCAAAAGTGTAACCCACCTTCATGATTTCACCCTATTGGAATTCCTAGCTTCCTGCTTGTTTCTCTTAGTTTTCCTTTCTATATATTCACTAGTAGATTTTTTTTAAGAAACATATTTTTATAGGATTTATTTACTTATATATGGGGAATTTTGTATCTCTTTCAATGGGATCACTCATTGCATTGGATCCCAAAAATTGTTGTTGTAAGTTTTCTTTTGAAAAAATGATTTCGCAGTTCACAGTGCTCACTACACAAGAATAACGCATTGATGTGCATTTTAATATCAACAAGACTTGTTCTCCTAAGTTGACCATGCACATTGATGCTCCTAAGTCGATCGTGTGCACCGATGCTCTTCCCAATAACAAAGTGCACCAGTGCTCCAAAACATAACGTCCTGATACTTTTGACAACCGCTATTAATATAAAATACTAAAATATTGTTTTTATTTTATAAGAACTAAAATGCATCATGGTGCTCCCCAATAACGAAGTTCACCGATGCTCTTTCCAATAACAAAGTGCGTCAGTTCTCTCCCAATAAAAAAGTGCACTAGTGCTCCCCCAGTAACTAAGTGCACCAATGCTCATGTTCTTGTCAACAACAACATGGAGTTTAAAATAAAAATAAATTTTTTTTAGATGTTTGGAAGTGCAAAATAACAAACAATGAGGTGTTGATGATTCTATTAATTAATAGAACACCAATGATTATATTAAGTAATAGAGCACCAATGCTTATTTTAATTTGTGGAGCATCGGTGCTTCTATTAATCTTATTTTGTAAAAACATTCATAGTTTTTATATCTGACGATTTTGTCTTTTTTTATTATTATATAGAATATGGCTAGTAGAATTCCAACAGAAACAACTTATTGTAGCGAGCATGATGGTAGCTCATCCCAACAAGAGAACAAGACACGTTCTTTAAGTTGTATTAAAAAATTATTATCCTCGAATTATTTGTAGGTTTAAATTAATGTTGTGTGTTGGTTAATGCATGTCATGGAAATTCCAAAGGAAAAATGAGGGAAAAAGCAATACATGTTGGTGGGGATGTCAAAAAATGTGTACAAGAAAATGGTAAAAGAAATGAACATAATTGCATCATAGGAGGAGCCATCCCAACAATTACAATGTGCATAAGAGGTATGTAATCATTCATTTATTATTTTATGTACATCAAATTTAATTCACATGAAATACTAATTTTCAATTGTTTTGTTGTAGAAAAGAAAAAAAAAATGAAACCCATTCAGCACATAAGGCAAGACAAAGAGGAATAAAAGGGTTGATTGCAAGGTTTGTGAGTACTTAATTTTTCGATCTTACTTAAAATTTCATATTTGTTATGATATTTATATTTAAATAATTAATTTACACTCATCCATGGGTGTCTTCTAATAATTAATTTACATACAAAGAAGAGCCAACTAAAGAATTGATAGACATTGGGATAAGTATGGGTTGTGAGTATATATTAAAGTATCAAGGTTTAATTGAACAATTTCTAGGTAGCGATGTTGTTTAACTTCCCTTGTTTTATAATTAATGGAATAACAAGAAACCTTTATATTATTTATATCGATCGTTCTTTGTCATGGCATATCAAACATGAAAGAAACAAAGTATGGAGTGCATCCAATAGAAGATATTTTGAGAGACAACATGAAGAGTCGTTGCTATGGTACATTTTTTTATTTACGCAATCATGTATATTCTACTATATATATAAATGTAGATATATTTATTACACTTTATATCTATGTTTGTAGATGGAACATGAAGAGGCGGAACATCTAAAACAAGTCGATCAAGAATACTTTAGGTTAAATAACCAAAGTACAATATCACCTACAAGTGATCAATAAATTAGGCATCCATGGAACTTGAATGAAGATAATAGTCCAAGTGATGTTGAATGACAATCAATATAGTTGAATGCTACTGCAAGTTGTATGTCTTAGAATATTTGTCTGTAAAAATCATGGATTTATTTAATGTACTCAGCATATTGTCCCAATTACATGAGGACATGTTAACAATGAATGTAAAAATTACATATTTGTTACATTTAGATTATTGTGGACCTTCACGTTGTTCCATTTTGTATGATGATGGGTCACTTATTCATATATAATAAAATGTGTTTCTTATTTTATTGCATTGTCAAATGTTGTAAAATGTTGTGTTGATGATTAATTAATATATGGATGATTTACATTGTTACAAATAATAGAGGTGTAATTCATCGGATAATGCATTAATGCAATCATCATATCAAAAAACAATAATGTAAATACAAAAAACAATATTATTATAACAAATGTTTGATTTTGAGATGATTTATTGGAAATTTGTTAAAAAAAAACAATTAATTAAAATATATACATATTGTTGCACTGCATTCTTTTTAACTCACTAACGGTGCGTTTTTATGAGTCATACACACTTGTACTAAAAATTGTGAGAAAACAACACTCCTTTAAACAACATAATGTACGATTATATTTGTATCGTTTCAAAACATTTTTATGTACATGATTACAATAAAAACCAGTGCATGCATAAAAAACATTGGTTATTTTCATTTATGTGTGTGCACCAATGATTCTCATTTATGTGTGTGCACTGGTGCTTCTCATTTATGTCTTTGCACCAATTCTTCTCATTTATTTGTGTGCACTGTTGTTTCTCATTTATGTGTAAGAATCAATGCTTCTCATTTATGTGTGTGCATCATTGCAAATCATGTATGTTAGCAAACCATTGCTTCCCATTTATGTATGTGCATCGATGCTTCTCATTTATGTGTGCAAACCAGAACATTTTGATAATAAAAGCACCAAAACGAAACCTCCACTTCAACCTCTTCCCACCCAATTTTTTTTAGTTATATGGAACAACCCTTAAAACCTATGTAACCAATAGAGGAGGTTGTAGCAAAGTTTTTATGAAAATTTTTCCAAATTTTGTAACACTAAAAAACTCTACAAAAACCTCCACTAGAAGGTGTTTTCCTTGTAGTGCATGTTGCAACTCATCCAACAGATCATCAATCCTAGGAAGAGGGTATTGATTCTTCAGTGTATTCTTGTTCAATGCTTTATAATCGATACACATTCTCCAAGTTCCATACTTCTTGGGCACAATTATGATGGGTGAACCAAAATATGAGGTACTTGTTATAATTACAGCTTGATCTAACAACTGTTGCGACTGCTACTTTACTTCATTTTCTTCCATAATGAATTGTCTATACAACCCAATATTTGGCAAGGGGGATTCTGACAATAATTGGATTTTGTGATCCACTTCCCTTTTAGGTGGTATCCCTTTAGGCTCCTATAACGCTTCCTTTTATGCCTTTATAAACTCGTCCAATTCATATTTCTTCTCCTTAGTGCAACCTTCTAGGAATATCTTTACTTTTAATGAATCTTCACCTGATTGATTTTCCCTTAGGAAAAGTAAAACACATTTCATGATAGAGTTGATCAAATTCTTAGGTTGATTGGCACTTACAAGTGAAATTTTGTATTTTCGTTTGTGCGCGTTGATGATGAAGAATTTCATGTCCTTGATGAGGCAATACTGGTTGGATCTCCACATAAATATAACATCCCTTATATACATGTAGTGGATTCCAAACATTACTCTGCATACATCCAATGGTATTACATCGAATTCTACTTCATCTATAAAATAAACACTTACAACAAATTTAATTTTGCATTTCTTTGTTATCTTCATATTTGCATCCTTGTTTACCCAACCCAATGGGTAGGGGATAGTATGATCATGAACCTCTAATACAAGATTTATAACCATATCTGCTGCTACGATATTAGCCTATGAACCAGAGTCGAACAAAACATCTATCTTGGTCTTCTTGACCTAAATCTTGATGCAGAATGTTGAGCATATGCTGTCATTGATGTCAACATGGAACATAGAAAGTATGGTGTAAAGTTGGCATACAAGAAGAGGAATTGTGTGGTAGGATTATTTCTACACATGCAGAGGAAGTGCATGGAAGGATTCTTTCTACTGTACTATCGCAGATCCACATGAAACAAAACTCCTAGAAGAAATCGTGAAAGGTTGAAAAAATAAGTGCATAGGAGGATTGAAGGACAAAGGGATCTCCGACGCAAAAGAAATCACATAAGTGTTTGAGTCTACCAAGATTTCATGCATAACAGGAGGATGACCTACGACACAGTTCAAAAGTAAAGTAGACTACGAAAAATTCCCTTGTCCACGATTGCAGAGTGAATCGATGGATGTTTTTGATGCAGTGAAATAATGGATGTGAAAATATCGTAGGGTGCCTTGAGAAAAGTGACGAGTGACATAATGGATTGCAACAAGATAATTTTATTCTATCCGCGCAGTAGATTCTTTGTAAAACAAAATGTGAATTACTATGGCAGTTAATGGTTTGGTAAAAAAATAAATATTTGGTCCATTTGAGTTAGTCAAAATGTATGGAACATAAGTTTGTCTAAATATAACTAAATAGACTTTCATTTGGTCAAAATATGTCCACAATGTAACTATCATGCATCCACATACTTTATTTAGACATAAGTGTAACTGAAATAAGTTTGATTTGGTCAAAATTTGTCCACAATGTAACTATTATGCGTCCACATACATGAAGGGGAACTCAAGAAAAAAAATGTAAATAAGGACACACTTTGTTCGATTTGAGAGTGGATGAAAAGAGAAGAAAAAAGACTTGTAATTTTTCAAAGAAACTGAACTAGAGACTTATCAGATCAATTTTTGCTCAGTTCTATACAAATATTTCTTAAACTGATTTTAGGGCGGTAGGGTGGTGCTAGGGTGAGTTGAAGCTTGCAGAGGATTGTTGTCCTCATTGTTTGCGATAGGTTGGTGCCTGAGAGGATTGGTGTCTTCATTTGCGATAGTTTGGTGCTTGAGAGGATTGGTGTCCTCATTTTTTGCGATAGGTTGGTTCCTGAGAGGATTGGTTTCCTCATTTGTGATAGGTTGGTGATTGAGAAGATTGGTGTACTTATTTGTAACAGATGGGTGCTTGAAAAGATGAATAATTGTAAATTGTAAGTTGGTGCTTGCAGAAGAACATAAATAAATGTGTTCTGTGGTTTTCTCCCGCATTGATTTTCCACGTAAAACTTATAGTGTAATGTGTTTTCTGTGTTTAGTTTTGTGTTTTTCATGTACTGTTGATTAAGTAGGAACGTATAAACAACTTCAATTTGTTGAAAAGGAAATCCAATTAAGAAATATTATACAATACTGGTTCACCCCCCCTTTCAATAGTGTTGTAAGTTATAACAATTGGTATCAGAGAGCAGGTACCTTCCATAACAGCCTAACAACTGGAAGGAAGATCACACATAAAGTATGTCAAGTCAAGATTCTTTTTCTTCTTCAATCAGACCTCCTCCATTCAATGGAACAATTTTGTGTTTTGGAAATTGAGAATGAAAACCTACTTGATGTCTCTTCATATGAAAATATGGCAGATTGTGGTAGATGGTTATAAAATTCCAACTACTCTTCCAACTAATGAAGTTGGTAAGAAAAAATACTACAGTAATGCAAGAGATATGAATTCCATCCAAGGAGGACTTGCAGAAACAAAATTTGTCAAAGTAATTTAGTTGGAATTTGCAAAGGAGATATGGGACAAATTGGTAAACAATTATAAAGGAGATGAGAAAGTAAAGTTGGAAAAACTTCAAGCTTACATAATGCAATTTGGAACCCTAAGAATGAGTGAAGACGGAAATGTCGCAGGTTTCTTTCTTAGAGTAGATGAGACTTTAAACACTATAAAAGGGCTATGTGAGAATATTGAAGAAGCTATAATAGTTTAGAAGGTATTGAGATCTCTTCCCTCAAGACTTGAAGAAAAATTTTCTTCTATAGAAGAAATGCATGAAGTAGATAAACTGACTATGGAAAGGTTGCATGGAATTCTAACTACTTATGAGATGAGAACTAGGAAAGAGCAGCTAGATGTAAATGATGCAATCTTCAAGGCATCATTTAAATCAACAACATCTCAAGATCATGATTCATCATAACATTTCTCATATGAAGAAGAAGATAAATCTGTAAGGAAAATGAAGAGGGGATCCATACAATATAAAGACATGTTACTGTTAAAATGCTTCCATTATGGTAAATTTGGTCATTTTGCATCTAAATTTCCTTTCAAACAAGACAACACCAATGAAAAAGAAAGAAAATGAAAGGATAAACCTAGGGAGTTTAAAAAGTTTTTTTTTTTTCAAAAGGAACATTTTTTATTCAAAAGAGGATAGCAATAGCTCTTCAGACACTGAAGAAGAAGAATATGACCCATATACAAATCAAGATGAAAAAATTCTCATGGATTTGGAGAAACTTAAATCTGACCAAGAAAAAACAGACACATAAGAGTGTGAAGTTGTAGTAGACATGGAATGATAACTCATTAGTTCTCTGGGGGAAATATCCTGACTCAAGAAAAAGAATAAACTTAGAAAATAATAGTTACAGTTTTATAAAGAAAAGGAAAATGAGATCAGTGAAGGTATAGTCATCTTAAAAATTCATCTAGAAGATGAAAAAAGAAGAGAACAAGTATTGATAAATTAGATAAAAGAAAAGGATAACATCTGTGACAAACTAGAAGAAAAAATAGCGTCCTTCAGAAAATATCCCGAGAAGTCCAAGACGCAAATGAAATTCATCAAAGGATATGAAACTTCAGATAACATTCTCAACAATCAGAGATCACTAGATGACAAGACAAGGATAAGATATAAGGAAAGTCTGAAAATTTTCAAAGGGGAATCCATCTCCAACATGTCAACTAGTGAGAAGCCTACAAGTTATGCAAATTCTCTCAAGGGAAACGAAATTGAACCTAAAAATCAAAAGATGATAATAAGAAGTACTAAGAACTGGATCATTCCAACTATGCAAACAAATATAAAGCAATGAAGCAACATGTGCCTGAATCTTATCAAGATGGCAAACAAAGAACGATACCTACACGTAAGTTTTTCATTCCAAGGAATCCAATTTTTTCTATGGATATTTTTTTTCTTGTGGCAACTTTGGACATAAGGATGTGAGTTTTAGGAATTTTAACATAAATGTAGGAATGAGATTCAAGAAACCTCGAACGGATATGTATCAAAATTCCTTCTCCCCTTTATTAAATGACCTCGAATGTCGCATATGCAATAATTTTGGACACAAGGAAAGTGAATACAAAAGCAATATGTTTCCTATCTATAAGAAAGAAAGATAATAATATTTTACCAAGGTTTGGAGGAAGAAAAATAAAAACAAAGAAAATTGTGGACTGGGTCTATATGCCAAAATCAACAAAATCAATGGTGTATTGACAATGGATGCTCCAAGAACATTACAGGAGACAAGAGTAAGTTTGAATGCCTAACTGAATAAATTCAAACTTACTCTTGGAAGGGTTTTCATGCCCTACCCAATGCTGGAAAAGAATGGCTTTGTATAGGAAGGTTATGGAAACCAGGAAGAAGCCAAGACATGAAGACCCTTCTCCACATCAGGAGAAAAATAAGGGCATGAAAACATGGGTAGATAAGAATCATTTCACCCATTGCAACAATGGTGGACATCAGGAAGCCACATGTTGGACACTCCATCCAGATTTGCATCCCAAGAAGGACAAAGTTGGGAAACTAGCCGATGAAGCAACTCAGAAAAGAATCTAGATACAAGAAAATAGATAGCTCAAGAGTGAGAACCTATTCGTCTTGATGAGTGAAAGGATGGGTAGAATTTTTGAGTTAGTTGATAGTGACCATCATTGTAAATCACTTGTTGCTTCTAAGACCCCATAGAAGGGTACATTTGTAAAAGTGATGAGTAACATCACTTTTTCATGCAACATAGTGATATTTTGGGCCTTTGTTTTGATTAGTTGATCCATGTGGCTCAAAACTACCTCAAAAATAAAAGTTACAGAATAACAGGACATACCTTGTGGTGTTGTGTATACTGAGATTTGAGCAGTTGGTTGAGCACCTTGGCACATAAACCAATGTAAGTTTTATGCATTTATGGTTTTTGCCTCTTTTTGGAAATTGAAAAAGGATTAATGTATGTTGCATATTATCATGATCTTTGAGTGCTTGAACAGGGAAACAATATCTAAATTATTATAGGAAATTCATTGTTTGATCCTTACACGCAAACCGAGACGGTGCGGTAAGAGGCCATTTTGACACTTATAAAGAAAGTAGTCATGCACATAGTCAAAAGTCTCATAATTATGAGACTAGTGTGATGATGATGGCATTTTCTTTATTTATTATGTTGCACATGTTTGTAATGGGGGATTTTAAAAAACCATAGAGTTTCCACTAGTGCACATTTGGGGGTATTCACCTTAATCTTAATGATGTAAAAGGTTATAATTAGCCACTCTTGAAAGTGATGATGAGAGTGAGAGGTATTGTTTTCTATGCCTAAACCGTGTAAGCCTTGTTGGAAACATTGTAATGGGTCTTGTAGCCACTTTTGAGTGAGAGACATTTTTTTTCCTAGACCTATTTTGAAAACATTGTAATGGGTCTTGTAGCCACTGTTGAGTGAGAGACATTGTTTTGCCTAGGTTTGTTTTGGCAATCATTGTAAACTTGTCCATGAGTGTTTATAAAATCCTGGAAATTATGGTATTGCTTTGAAGTTGTGATAATGTATTTTCATCTACCAATTTTCATTGATGAAATTGTTGACATCGACATCCTCATTTTGAAGTACAAAGGTGAAGGAGAAGAAGGGTGAATCCTTTCAAAGACATTTGTTATACAAATCAAGGAATTGACTATAGATTTGCATTATTGCAAGTGTTGGCATCGACATCCTCATTCCAAAGTAAAAAGGTGAAGGAGAAGAAGGGTGTGGCTTTTCAGAAACATTTGTTATGTAGATCAAGGAACAAGGAAGTGTATTGTAGAGTGTAAGACTCTTCCTAGAAGTTGATTTCGGAGATTCAAGATACAGATTCTCTCTATACTTTTGGAGGACCGACAAGTGATTTTTGTGGGGATGTTTGATCCTCCATGGAAAATTCTTACTTTTCACACCATGGAATAAATCATTAAAAAAGTTTGATAATAGGTGGAAAAGAATAATTAATGCTCGTGAATGAATTAATTGAATTGTAAAAATGATTAATACTTAAAATGAGTATGAGAAACTCATGTATTAGTCATGCACATTGGAAAAATGATTAATTCTTGAAGTGAGTTTGAGAATCTCACGTATTATTCATTTAATTGTAAAAAGGGAAATTAGTTTTAAGAATCCAACTCACAAATTAGTTTCCTAATTTTAAGGGGAAATTAGTTTCCTAGTCTTAAGGAGGAAGTTAAGGGTCTCATGAGTTGGTTTTGACTCTTACTCACTTTATTACAATTGGTTTACTAGTCTCAAGGATGAATTCAAATGTCTCATGAGTTGGTTGATATGCTTTCTCATTTTCTTCCTTGAGTGGTTATTAGATCCTAAATTTGTGGATCTTATCTCCTTGGATTATGGAGACCAAGGAAACTATTTAAACTCTTTATTGGGAGAGATTTTTGAGGCCATATGTAGAGGCACTTTTGAGAGCTCTTCAAGGAGAGAATAAAGCAATAATACTTATGGTTTGTAAGCCACTCCATTGGGAGAGTTGATTCCCCTCCACTAGGGAGAATGTAGCCCTTCTAGTGTTTGAAGAAATGTCACTTATGTGAGATCCTTGGAGCATGTGCCACATTTTGTGAGTATATTTCAGCCTTTTCAAAGAAAGGATAATACAATGATTTGTATTCCAAGTGGATACAAATACATAGATAGGATGTCCTGTTGAACTCAGTTAACATCTCAATGATCTCTTGTCTCATGGTTTTTTAAGCAAGTTTTATTTCCACAATTATGATTATTAATGCATTAAGTAATGGTTATATGATACTAACAACATATTCACCAAGTTAATATTCAATTTGTATTCAAGTCTCCATAATTCCATCTTTTAACCTTTGATGCAATCAAGTTCAATAGATCCACAATTGTAAATATGGCCTTAGTTAAGTGGCCTAGATGGAAATCAAGTTTGGTATCAGTGTCACCACGGTTTCAAATCAATGTTCCTTCCAAAGAGAAGATTATATATATATATATACCAAGCCATTATTTAGGGACTCCTTTGAGTACCTCATAGAGAAGTTGGGATTCCTTCCCACTCCTCATTAAGGTGCATAACCTTCATGACAGGTTGGAGGTTGTTGAAATACATGTTCATCCTTATGGGGAGTAGCACAAGAAATTGAGCAACATACAATACATCATTCAGAAAGGGGGATTCACTCTGAGGATGTGCATAGTCAGTAGGGAAGATCCATTTTCCATTTATGTCAAAGGGGGAGAAAAATAGATCTGTGACAAAGAGGAGCATAAGACAAGGGGGAGTGAATGCTAGAGGAACACACTGAGAGGAACAACAACTCAACAATAGAGTTTCCATCAATGAAAAAGGGGGAGTTTATTGAGAATATGTTTTCATTGATGTCAACATGGTGTGCATACAATATGGCACAAATTTGGTGCACAGACATAGGAAGTGCATGGTAGGATTCTTTTTACACAGGAATAGGAAGTGCATGAAAGGATACTTTATACTGTACTATCACAGATCCACATGAAACAAAACGCTTAGAAGAAATCGTGAAAGCTTGAAAATAGAAGTGAGTAGAAGGATTGAAGGACAAAGGGATCAACGACACAAAATAAATCACAAAAGTGTTTGAGTATGCAAGGAGTGCACAAATAACAAGAGGATGACCTGCGACAGAGTTCATAAGTAAAGTAGATTGCGGCAAATTACCTTTTCTGTGATTGCAGAATGAATCAACAAATGTTTGTGCTACAGTGCAACGACGAATGTGAAAATATCGTAGGGTGCCTTGAGAAAAGTGACGAGTGACAAAATGGACTGCGACAAGATGAGTTTATTCTATCCTCACAGTAGATGCTTTGTAAACCAAAATGTGAATTATTGCAAGAATGGATGATTTGGTAAAACAAGAAATATTTGGTTTGTTTGAGTTAGTCAAAATGTATGGAACATAAGTTTGTCCACATATAACTAACTGGACTTTGATTTGGTCAAAATATGTCCACAATGTAACTGTCATGCGTCCACATACTTTATTTAGACATAAGTGTAATTGAAAGAAGTTTGATCTGGTCAAAATTTGACCATAATGTAATAGTTATGCGTTCACATATAGGAATGGGAACTCAGGAAAAAAAATATAAATTAAGACGTGATTTGTTTGATTTGAGAGTGGATGAAAAGAGAAGAAAAATGACATGTAACTATTTAAAGAAACTAAACCAGAGACTTATCAGATCATTTTTTTTTCAGTTCTCTAAAAATATTTCTTAAATTGATTTCAGTGTAGCAGGGTGGTGCTAGGGTGAGTTGAAGCTCATCGAGGATTGGTGTCCTCATTGTTTGCGTCAGGTTGGTGCCTGAGAGGATTGGTGTCCTCATTTTCAATGGGTTTGTGCCTAAGAGGATTGTTGTCCTCATTTGTGATAGGTTTCTTCCTGAGAGGATTGGTGTCCTCATTTGTGACAGGTTGGTGCCTAAGAGGATTGGTGTCCTCATTTGTGACAGGTTGGTTCCTGAGAGGATTGGTTCCCTCATTTGCGATAGGTGGGTGCCTGTCAAGATGAATAATTGTAAATTGTAAGTTGGTGCTTGCATAAGAACATAAATAAATATGTTATGTGGTTTTCTCCCGCATTGGGTTTCCACATAAAATTTATGGTGTAATGTGTTTTCTTTGTTGTGTTTTGTGTTCTACATGTACTATTGATTAAGTAAGCATGTATAAACAAAATTATGTTGTTGAAAAGGAAAGAAAATTAAGAAATATGATACAATATTGATTCAACCCCCCGTCCCTCTTAGTATTTTTGTAAGTTATAACATGGAAGAGCTTGGTCATCTCCTTCTCATTTTGGAAATGAAAGATACTTAGATTCACCTCCTTCTTCACATATGTGAAAACAATATTTTCATCCACATGAGAGATAATTTCAACTTGATTTCTCGAATGTGTGGCTAGAAGTTTCTTTTTCTTTCCATCCTTCTTGCAGTTCTTCAAGTTCATCTCTAGATGTAGTTTTGAGCAATTTTCCTCAGTGTGGCCATCAATTTTGAAATTATTGAAATGGTTGTTAGGATAATTACACTTAAGTGTAGTGCTTGTTGTATTCTTATATTCCCCTCCTTTCCACTTCTTCTTCTCTTCCTTGGAATCTCCCTATTAATATTTGTGCTTAATATCACTTCGCTGCCCCTTCTTTTGGCCTATATTTTCTAGGTCTTGTGCATATACAATGCCTCATCCATTGTCCTTGGCTTGTAGAGAATCACCCACTTTTGTAGATGAATATGTAAAACCCCCAGATACTTGAGGAGTACATATGGGTTATTTGGAGAGATACCCAACATGTTGGCCATATTTATGAACTTAGTGGTGTACTCATGTACACTTTGCCCCTACCTTTGCTTGAAGTAGTGCCATTGAATCCATTAGTCCTCTACATACTTGATAGAGTATAATTGTTTGATGATGGTTTTGAATTCCTCCCACCCAGTTATTGGTAGACCACCCTCTATCCTAAGTGTTTTTGTATGGATTTCCCACCAAGTTAAAGCATGGACCTCTAGCTTCAATCTACCAAATGAAATATTTTTCTCTAAATTTATATGTTGAACGCTAAAATAAACTTCTAGTTGTTGCAACCAATGATTAAATTTTAATGCATCGATCTCACCTTGGTATGGATTTATGTGCACTTTCACTTCCATATTGAATAGGGAATGTGAAGGGTTAATGACACTTGAACTCGGATACTCTTTCTCTGGCTCTTTCTACAACTCCCTTTTTGGTTCTTCGTTATCTCATGATTTCCCTTCTTATTTGATATCTGCATTTGAGCCTCCAACTTATCTGAATGCTTCTAGCTTGCTTGTTCTGTGGTTTTCTCCCGCATTGGGTTTCCACATAAAATTGATGGTGTAATGTGTTTTCTTTGTAGTGTTTTGTGTTCTGCATGTACTGCTGATTAAGTAAGCACGTATAAAAAAAAAAAAATTGTTGAAAAAGAAAGAAAATTAAGAAATATGATACAATATTGTTTCACCCCCCCTCTTAGTATTGTTGTATAACATGGAAGAGTTTGGTCATATCCTTTTCATTTTGGAAATGAAAGCTACTTAGATTCACCTCCTTCTGCACATATGTGAAAACAATATTTTCATCCACATCAGAGCTACTTTCAACTTGATTTCTCGAATGTGGGGCTAGAAGTTTCTTTTTCTTTCCATCCTTCTTGCAGTTCTTCAAGTTCATCTCTAGATGTAGTTTTGATCAATTTTTCTCAGTGTGGCCATTAATGTTGCAATTATTGAAATGGTTGTTAGTATAATTTCACTGGAGTGTAGTGGTTGTTGTATTCTTATATTCCCCCCCTTTCCACTTCTTCTTCCCTTCCTTGGAATCTCCCTATTACTCTTTCTTCTTAGAACCACTTCGCTTCCCCTTCTTTTGGCCTATATTTTCTAGGTATTGTGC
Source organism: Picea sitchensis (assembly GCA_010110895.2). Taxonomy (NCBI): domain Eukaryota; kingdom Viridiplantae; phylum Streptophyta; class Pinopsida; order Pinales; family Pinaceae; genus Picea; species Picea sitchensis. The sequence goes on from SNQJ01S0046440.1 coordinate 61,396, forward strand.
ATATACAATGCCTCATCAATTGTCCTTGTCTTGTAGAACATCACCTACTTTTGTAGATGAATATGTAAAACCCCCCGATACTTTAGGAGTACATATGGGTTATTTAGAGAGATACCCAACATGTTGGCCATATTTATGAACTTAGTGGTGTACTCCTATACACTTTGCCCCTACCTTTGCTTGAAGTAGTGCCACTGGATACATTAGTCCTCTACATACTTTATAGACTAGAACTGGGACTTAATGATGGTTTTGAATTCCTTCCACCCATTTATTGGTATTTCACCCTCTATCCTAAGTGTTTTTGTATGGATTTCCCACCAAGTTAAAGCATGGTACTCTAGCTTCAATCTAGCAAATGATTTATTTTTTCTCTCCATTTATATGTTGAACGCTAAAATAAACTTCTAGTTGTTGCAACCAATGATTCAATTTTAATGCATCAATATCACCTTAGTATGGATTTATGTGAACTTTCACTTCCATATTGAATAGGGAATGTGAAGGGTTAATGGCACTTGAACTTATATACTCTTTCTATGGCTCTTTGTGCGACTCCCTTTTTGGTTCTTCGTTATCTCATGATTTCCCATCTGATCTTATATCTGCATTTGAGCCTCCAACTTCTCTGAATGCTTCTTGCTTGCTTGTTAGAGCCACTGTGAATAGGTTCATATTGAAATTGATATCAACGACATGTGATTCCGACCTATCAAATATATATTTTGTTGGATCTCGAGGGTTGTTATGAACATTGTTGGAACTCAAGTTTGTCATTCAAAAAGCACTTAAACCTTATCCATTTTGGTTTCATTTTCCTCATTTTTGTCTTTTCTTCCATTTTGACTATATTTTCCCATGATAAAGACATATAAAGGCATACTAGGTATTTTACGATTTTATTTTTAATTTATAGAAATTAACAAAGTTAAATTAAAAAAAAAAAAAAAACATTTGTATCATCATTTTCATGAATAAATCAGTTCTAGTAATTCTTCATTCATTAAGTTGGTTTCACACATTTCTAGGAAAATCACAAATATGAGTTTTGAGCCTAGTCTTCGTGAGATGGTTAGTTTCCCCTTGAATTTGAGTGATATCAAATAGAAGGGTTCGATCAATGCTACAGTCAATGTGGTGCCAAAAAAAGAAGACAACACAAAAACAAAGATAGACAGTTAGGTAGCGATCTTCAGACGTGATTTTTGGATTGATGCGGATGAATTTGGAAATTCCAGAACATGGGTTTTGTGCAAAACATGCCCAAATAGATAAATTGTGAGAATATTTTCCAAAAAGTGCATGAGATGGAGTGTACAAGAGTTTCTTCGAAGTGAATCTGCCCATATTTTCTGTTGTGGCTGTTTTTTCCAATGTCCTAGTCAATTAGATGCCAAATGGAGCAATTTAGCTATATTTAGAAGTTATATTGTTATGCCATTACTCTATGAGAGGAATTATAGCTTAGTTGTTGCATTTTGTTGGTATAAATAAATCAAAGATTAAACTATGAAGATAATTCAATTATAGAGAAAACCTCTAAACTGAAGACTATAACAACTTTTATTATAAATATAAGTTCTTTAATTTTCTCCATTTAGTATCTTTCTTACTGTTCAAGTGACAAGCATGGAGGTACCCCTTTCTCTGGTACATTTCAGATTTGTATAATTTTGTGCATACCTCTTATTTTCTACTATTTTCCATTTTGGTAAATATTCTTACTCCATAGATCAAGTTTCGATTCTCTAGATTTAAAATCAGATTTCATTTTAGTTTTTACTTATAGTTTTATGTTCAGTTTTCAGTGAATTTAATAAGTATACTTGTGTTAATTTTTTTTACAATATTCAACTTTCACAAGTCAATAGAGTATTGTTGCAAGAGCCGACACTCATTGAGGTAATGCAACCTTGCAACTTGATTTTATATCAGTGAGAATGTAATAACTTTAGATTGGAAGAATTATAATTCAGCTTAAAATATTTTCATTTGAATGAGTGATAAGTATTCTTTTCAATCCTTAACATGGACAAGTTAACAAAGTATTGTTGCAATATCCATCACTTCTTGAGGTACTACAGTCTTGTAACCTAATTTTCTACCAGTGAAACTATGATCAAGTTAGATTGAAAGAATTAGTTATTATTTGTCTATTAAGTTGTTTCATATTTAATTAACACATGAGTGAGTATAGATTTTAGAATAGGATCTGATCATGCATAGATTGAGTTTGCATGTCACAATCTTATGGCCCCAGATTGATAATTAATGTTCAAAACTTATGCAAATAAGTTTTCCAACAAACATACCTATCTACCATAACTAGGGTTTCTGTGAATTATCTTTAAGAAATTATTGCATCCTGCAAATTCCCATAAATAGTAAATACCGAAAGAAAACTAGATTTGATACCAATATGATATCTAAACTTCCATGTATATTCCCCTAGAATGGTTCGTCACAACATATCTGATAAACAAAACTGAAATATACACTATGAAGGTTAAATTCCTCTAGATTCCAGAGTCTTTAGTTACTAATTTTGTGCTTATGCATGAAATATATAAAATGTGAAAAATAAAGAACACTAAAATGCAATCACACACCATCCATAAAATGACAAAAATGTTTTCTCTAGGAAACCTTTACGAGAGAAAACCCAGTTAGAAGGTGAGGTTGATTTTCTCTCTTTTCTCTAGTATGAAAATAATGCAATTTGAACAAAGGATAAGGCACTCTCTATATTGTTAATGAGACCTATGGCCTATTAGGTTGTTACAGAACATTAATCCCCTCTTTATGCTTTCTAATTATCCCCTCCTAGTTTTTCTACTATTCCATGGAACAAAATACAATAACATAGAATGTAACCCCTTCTCTTCCTAGTAGCCTGATATTTAACATAACCCGATAGCCATCTAGGGGTAGAGTTATGGCTTCCTCAACCCTCAATTGTGATAATGTTTAGGAACTTCTAGAATCTTTTTGAAATTACATATGTGCCTAGCCCCATATGTGTGAGTAACATGGGTTGAAATGGCATCCTCTCATACCATGGTGGTCAACATGGTAGATCAACTTGTCGGAGTCATAAATTCGCATATGAATTTTGATTGAGGTGTTTCTTGCATCATTGGGAAAATATCCAGTTCATTCCATTGCTCAACTTTTGGAAGTTGGAGGTTATTTGCAGAACGAGAGGAGACTCATTCAATATTGAGAATCGAGGTGTACTTGCAAATAGTCTTTTTGTAAGCAGTTTTTGAAATTAAATTACATTTTAAATAGGTGCATTTTTGGTAGAAGCCAACACACCTCATTTGTTGTGTTTGCATTGTAAAGTCTGGGTGGAGTTGAAATAAACCTCTCACTCTAATTATGTCTTTAAATGGATTGATTTGAGGAATTTTTGGAGTTACTGAACACTCTAATACTCTATTTTGTGCACAATACAACCACCACCGACAAAACCATTTTGTAGTCTATTGTAACTTGTTTGCAAGTTTCACAAGACAAAGTAGCAGTGATGCAAACTCATACTCGACTTATTCACAATGCACTTGAGTGAAAGAATCTTCGAAAACATTCTAAACTAGTCCTTGTTAAGAACAATCCTCTTTTCAAAGAAGACGATGATTTCGATTAAGATCAATATCTAGCACAGGAGAAACTTGGTGAGAACAATTCATATTCAAGTACAGATGAATTTCGACTTCCTCTTTCCAATCTAATCATCAGACCTTGGGAAGAAATCATGAAAAACAAGCACAAAAAGAAAATTGGATATGAAAAGGAATTCGCCTTTCATATTTCATATTACACCAAAGCGATCTAGTTCCAGAGTGTTGGATTGCTACAAAAAGGTTAATATTCACCTGCTCTAGTTCAAGAGTAGATTATGAAATGAAAACATTGTCAGAGAGTTGACCACATGGAATATCAATGTTTCGATCTTCATCCTTATGGGCATCATGGACAACACAATCATCCTTTAGACATATGTTCTAAACGCAAGAAATTTGCAAGCGTAAAGAACCACTATGGGTGGATGTCTTCTTGGAAATGACCATCAATAATCAATAATATATCTCATTCATACCATAGAATTAATTCTTGAGTATTTATGCATCTTTCATTGAAACAATTTTCATCTTCTCACCTTGTACCTGATAAGGTGGAATAACATTAGTGATTGATAGTCAGGATTCAAGTTTTGAAGTCATATAAATCAATAAATAACAAGAGCACATGATTCAATTTTTGGTCATCCAAAATCACTAGGCTAGTTTGTGGTTTTCCTTAAACCACCACTTAGTATAAGACTTACAACTTATTCTAGACAACAATTTGGGGTTTTCCTTAAACCTCTAGTTAGTAGAATACTTTCAACTTCTGCTAGAGAACAATTTATGGTCATATTTAAACCATCATTTGAGAACACTTCCAATTAGTAGAAGACATTATATTCTAGCTTCTAGCTAACTTAGGAAATTTTCCAAGAACCATTGAGCCCTAGAGCCAAGTTCTAGAGTTTGTGGTCACCCGTAAACCACTAGATTGGTTTGTGGTATTCCTTAAACTGCCACAACCATTTAGTAGATAACATCATAATCTGCTACCCATTTAATATTTGTTCATCCCAAAATCACCAAATTCAGAGAGCACATTCAACCATCGACAACTGGCCACTTTCATATTTCAACTGCACACTTCAAGATTTCATCTCTTAGCTTGGACTCACATACACCCCTTCAAATTAAAGGGGGGAATGTTTGAAACCTAATATGCTAGGGTTATGGTATTAGTCACTTGAAATACTGTGAAACATCATGTGATAGTGTAATGGTCATAGAGAGTCCAAGATATCTCTTGGAATATGAATCCAAATGTCACATTAATTTCATTTATACATGTATCATATCAATTAATAATAGAAATTGGTGGTTAAGTAAATTCGTGTGTCTAACACTAACATATCTATTCTCTTGAGTTTCCTCAAACTTCAACCATATTTTATAATAATTGATAATTAAAGTGGGAAATTAGAATTGATGATTAACTAATAGATCCATTTATTCATACCACTCATTATTCCCTATCATTACTCCCTATTTCCAACATATTTCCATGCACCTTTGAATGCTATAAAAAAGAGACCTCATTCAAGTTGGAGTATCTTCCAACCTTTTAGCACATCCTAGTTGACAATTTCAAAAGAAATTAAGAAATAGCCATGGTTGAAAATTGAAGTCTTCATGTAAGCATTGTTGATTCCTTCAATGCACTCATTCAAGAAAACTGGCACTAGTTGAGACAATTTAACTTTTCATAATATTTTGAAACTAACAAGCTATCTAGGTTGCATTTTTCCTTTCTTATACTTCTACATAAATCAGGTGCATGCCAAGATTTAGGCTACCATTCAAACAATTATAGCGTAAACAGATGTAGTGTCCACCCCTTTGTATCCCATGCGAGTCCCATTATTAATATATAGGTTTTATTCTACACTCCTCTTTTCTCTCTTGTGTTAATGGAATGTTATTTGTACCTTAAGGACATCCATTGAGAGATCTGTAAAATCTCATACATTCTCCAAGTGAAAGGGAAAATTTGTTTGAGCCGTAGATTACCCTAGTGAACCTTGCTAATTAAAAACTTGATTCACAACTGTACTATTGATGTGGTTCCAAAGGTGGGGATGATTAGTAAATTGAGAAGTGAAGAGAACTATATGTTGGAAATGTTTAACAGGTTGTCATTGATAGCAAGTACAACAATGAATATGGCATGAATACAAGAAGAATGTAATAGAAGGGCACCAGAAGTATTTTGGGAAGAAGCTACAGAGCAATCTCGATAAGATCAAAAGAGATAGTGCAGAGGATGTTTGGTATGTTTTACAGGCAGCGTAAGCTTGTCATTGATGGCAAGTACAGTAGTAATGATGGCTTGAGTACAACAACGATGATCAAAAGGAAAATAGAAGATAAGTCCAGGAAGATCGAATGATCGAAGGAAACACAATGTTGATCAGGCATGATGAAGTCCCGTAAAGTTTGTGAAGAATTTCTGATCGTTGGATCCCATCCAAAATTCCCGACAGAATGAGGGTCATCATATCTGAATATAGACAAGAAGAGCGCGCTGAAGAGAAGGATAGATCTCAGGCGTTAGATCTGAGCACAGGGTCCGACCACCGTTGGATCGAGGAGAACCTGCACGATCTTTAAAGTGCAAGGAGTAGAGGGCTCACAAAATCCCGAAAGAAGGAGGACCATCCATCTCAGGGGGTTATGTGGACCGTTGATCTGACTCCCTGTCGGAGTTTCGGGGATCGAGAGTTGGAGATGACAAGTAATATCATCCATAGAAATCCCGATTTCATGATATGCAAAATCTCGACGTAATCTAAGCCGTCAAATCAAGATCGCATCTGGACCGTCGATCCGACTCATGTCATCAAACCACGTCAGCTAGGAACACGTGGCACAACCAGGTAATGAAAAGTGTCAGACTGATTCAACCTTCCAAGAACATGTAAGTCACGAATCAGGGTGACATGTGGAAGTTATTTAACACATGTGACGTCAGCAGACTTACTCCATATCGGAGTTTCGTGCATCGCAACATAGAGAGACAAGAGAACATTCACCACAGGAATGTCGAAATCATGAAATGCGAAATCACGAAAGCGCCTTATGAGTAAGGCCGTGGTCACAGCCCATGGTCACGAGAAGGGAAGGAGTCAGTCCAGATAAGCTCCATTTTGGGGTTTCGGAGATCGCGACTTGGAAAGTCGAGATGCCTCATCTCCAGATTCATGAAACACAAATTCACAAAAAGCGCTTTTTTCATAGGCGCTTGGTTATGACCATAGTCATATTGGGGAAGGAGCTAGTGCATAAAAGTTCTGTATCGTAACATTGGAGATCGCTAAATGAAGTGTGGAGACACTCAACACAGGATTGTCGAAATGTCGAAACCTGATTTAAAGGCAATGTCAATAAAGTTCATCCAACGACGCAGATAAATTGGAATATGATCGGAAGGTTACTGTTCTTTCTCACAGTTAACCTCTCAGTTACGAATCTATTAGTGAAACAGATTCATGATTGTGAATCAGTTGGTGTTTCAGTTGCTGGGACAGTTGTCTTTCTTTTGCCTAAGGAAATGCGAAGTGGAACCCTCTTTAGTTCAGAAAATTTTGAGATCTCTGTCAGATAGGTTCAACCCAAAGGTCTCAGCTATAGAAGAACTTAATGATATGAAGACTTTGTCTTTTGATCAACTTTTAGGAACATTGACTGCATATGAAATGAGGATAGTTACAGATAAAACCACCTCTAGAGAAGCATCATTTAAAGCAGATAAGAATGAGGATTGTGAACCTGATGAAATTGAAGAAAAATTCGTGAGAATATTAAAGAAAGGATCAGGAAAGTACCAAGGTAAGTTGCCCTTCAAATGTTTCAATTGTGGTAAGATAGGTCATTTTGCAAATAAATTTCCACACAAGAAACATGATAAAAAATCTGAAGATGAAGAGAAGCACAAATCAAGAAGATTTGATAAGAAGAAGAGTTTATGTGTAAACAATGATGACTCCTCAGAAGACACCGATAGTGATTCCTCA
>SNQJ01S0046441.1:0-11290 GCA_010110895.2 Picea sitchensis
GGTCATGGTCGACTTCTTAGGCATAGACAAATAACTTAAAGGATAAGGGACAGAAGATAAAAACACATTTTTTCTTCGTATTAATCAATAAAAACAAAAGCAGAGAAGTCATTGCAATCAGATTTTCGATTCACCATGGGAAGTCAATTCAAAATAAAGAGAGCATAAGGCTGGGAAGAATTTAAGTTCTTTGATCATAAGACGCTGGGCTCATCAAGACAAATTGATGAAGATAAAAATGAAATCTCTAGATAGTGTTACGTTGAATAAAACATAAATTTTAACACAATAGAAGTACATTACTGAAGGTGCAGGAAAAATATTTAAACTACCATTCAATACAAATATACACATGCATACCGTAGCCAAATGCGAAAGCTCCGAAGTCGTTGTCCTGCACACGCTCTTTCCACCTCCCGCTTGCCAGCCGATGTGACCTCACCGGTACCTCCTAGCCAACACTAGGGGTACTCTTCTTCCCCCTGATCCCCCTAAGATGCAAAGGGGCCATGCACACAATACCAGAGAATTCCAGCACCCATCTTGCCTTGCAAGTTTGAGTTACCACTCATTACTCGAGTTGGGTATCCCAACTCCCACAAGAGAAAGTCCAGTCAAGATAAAATTTCAGCAGTGTAACGTTACGCAAAAATATGTGATCCATACTCCTCCTCTGCCATCCTTTTTATAGATTTTTTAAGTAATTAGTTTCCCAAAATTCTCATTAGATTCCTTTTTCATTAATTTAATTAGGAAAAACATCCCCTGTACACATGTCTCCCATCCCCTAGTTTCACCAGAAAATCAATTTTATTGATTAATTAAATATTTATATTTCCCTCACCTACCAAGAGCATTCCTAAAAATGCTCCTTGGTGTCCCAAAATTCCCTTACACTTCTTAAATGACTTACACCTTACTTAATTCCTAGTTGAGTTCATAATTAGAAAGTTCCAAAGGAAAGATTCCTTACGAAGTTAGACATTCATCTTTTTCTTTACGTTTCCCCTTTTCTTTAAGTTTCCCTATTTCTTTTAAGTTTCCCCCTTTTTCCTTGTTAACTAAAAGAATCAATTTAGCAAGTGTAGATAAAACAACCATTTACCCTCTTTTCCTTTTAACTAAAAATTAAATTAGAAAATTTAGATAAAAACAACCATTACCCCTTTTTACAAATTTAATCCTCCATTATAATTTTGACTTTAATAAATAAGTTTGAATTTCTTACCCCCCCTTCTTGTTACATGTTTATTTATTATTATTTTTTTACCACATGTTCTACTTAGACCTAGATTTTAATTTCACTAGGTTGGGCGACATTTGTATTAGGAAAAATTATTTTTAAACCTTACTTATCACATCATTCATTTTAAGGTCGTCTAGGTCCTAAGGAGGCATAGTTTTCTAGGCACTAGGTTTATTCACTTACCAGTTAAAATCGCGACATGCCCTTCAAGATGCACTACGTGCTCCAACAGTGTCACTCACCTCTTTCCCTTTTTTTGTGTGACATTCCCTTCAAGATGCACTATGTGCTCCAAGGGTTCCACTCACCTCTTTCTATTTTCCTTGCGTGACGTGCCCTTCAAGATGCACTACGTGCTCCAAGGGTGCCACTCACCTCTTGACTGAATTTGGTAGACATCAAAATTCTAGAGTCAATACTCCACTAGGTGATCTTGTGGGATACTAAGGGCCTCTAAGGAATAGGGCCCCTACCTTATTTTATGCCCCTTAGAATCATCATGAGCGATTGTCACAGTTTTCCCTCACGATATCCTGGGTCTTCTCGAAATAGGTAATCATTAACCTACAGTTCGAGCCACAATGGGAATGCTAGTAGGTTGTGGTAGGGATGCTGCCACACCTCTCCCTCAATGTATCTAGTTGTCGTGCGTGACCCCTCTACTCCATATGTGAGTCTGGTCGGCAAGCTATCGTCATCCTGCATCCATCAATGAATCATGTCAGCAATAATAATCGATCATCATAACATTTAATCATATGTACATATGTCATATCGACAACATTCAAACCTAACAATCCACTTCCTGACTCGATCCAGAGTCCAAGGGGTTTGATCGATGCCTCTGCATCCTCGAGGTCCAAAGTCCTACACACTCAGGAAAACCCAGTCAATAACACCTGTCTATGTAAATACAACCAAATAACATATCATCAATCCATAATATCTCATAACCATAATCAAAACGACCAATAGATATAATAACCTGGATCACTTGCAAGCAAGTGTCCTCAAAAAATAAGTTCGCTTAGTGTGCGTAAGAGTGAGATGTTACATACACCCCCTCTTGGTTTAAACTTTGTCTTGAAGTTTAACAATATATAAGTGCCGAGATAAAGTGTATCATAGTATCATAAGTCTATCTATCAAACAAAAATGGAAATTGTTGGTGCATATCATATGCGTCCTCCCAAGACCCCGAGTGTAGACTATATTTGTCCCACTAGACCTTGACCTTATCTATTGTTCGATGAGGTAGCTGTCGAAAGTGATGGTCCAGGATGCATACTGGCTCCACCATGAGCGCTCCCTCATCAGACACCTGCAAGGAACTCATGTCAATAACATGTGTAGGATCACTAATATAATGTCTCAAAACAAATACATGAAAATCATGCATACGCCTCAAAGAATCAAGCAAGGCTAGTCGATAGGCCACAAGACCCTTGTTTTCTACAATCCCGAAAGGTTCCATGAACATAGGAGAGATTTTAGGACCCTATCCAAACTTGATTGAACTCTTATGTGGTTTCACTCGCAAAAAAACTCGATTGCCAACTTCATAACTACAGTTGACACGACGTGGATCGACATAACTCTTATGATGATCCTGCACTTCTTTCATCCTTTGTCTTATTGTTTGCATTTGGTATTCCATTTCTTGGATCGCTTCTGGTCCCACCAGGACCCTATCCTCAATCTGATCCCAACTCAAAGCCGTCTGACATGGTCACCCATAAAGAAACTCGAAAGGAGCCATCTTAATGGTGCTTTGATAACTGTTGTTATACCTAAATTCTACCAGTGGAAATAATTATTCCCAATGATTATGTTGGTCCATCATGTACATGCACAAAATTTCCTCCAAGATTTGGTTTGTTCGTTCGGTCTACCCATCTGTCTCTGGGTGATACGCGGTACTAAAGTTAAGTTGGGTTCTCAGGGCCTCTTGGAAACTAGTCCAAAATCGTTCAGTAAACATCGATCCTCGATCGGATATAATCCTAAAAAAGAAGGAGATTAAGACCTCATTCAGACCACTTAATACCATCAAATAGAAAATGAGATCTGTTAAGGACAAGCTTGACCAACATAATTCCAAAGGAGTATACAGAATAGAATGTTCCTGTGGAAAATGCTACATTAGAGAAACAAGCCACTCTTTTAACACTGGGATTAAAGAGCATAGTGCTGACATAAAAAATGAATGAACTCGCACCTCAGCACTAGCCGAACACTCTCTCACAACTAAGCATTATATACGCCTAGAAGACACCAAAATCTTAGCTAAAGAAGACCATCTCCTTAAAAGATGAATTAGAGAAGCAATCGAAATCATAAAAAACACCGATAACCTAAATAGAGACAATGGCCTAGAGATTAGTGAAAGTTGGATCCCGCTCATTCGAAAAAGATAACATTACTAACCTTTTTCTCAGGACTCTAGAACTTACACCCTTACCTTTTCCGAACCTTAACATAAATTGATTATTAAAACCAACCTTATTAAAACCAATTTAGACCAACATACCTTATTAAAATCCTTATAACACACATTATTAATAATAATAATATTATTTACAAATTAAACCTAACTTAACCTTAACCAGCATAATACTTTAATAATCACTACCATCAATTGGATAATTAAAATTAAATCATTTCCAAGACCAACCTATTTAATACCAACATATAATTTTCTACCACTAATACAATAATAATAATACTAATACTACCTCAATAAATTAACCCTAATTTAACCTAATTTAACCTATAATTAGCATAAAAATTAATAATAATATTAACACCATCTAGATTATTAAATTAAACCACTTAATTAACAAAATCTCTATTAAAAACCAATTTAAAAAAAAATCTTCTCAAACCTAGGGTTTCACTTAGCCGACTTTAGGTTTCCCACACTCCTCATCATTATTTATTAGGGTTCCTCTCTTATTTTTCCTCAGGCTTTTTTGTCCTGAAGATGGATCCTGTTGTGGATCCGAAACGTCGACAAGCGATCAAAAACATTGTGGTTCTTCCGACAATTACTAAACGGATATAATCTTGTTAGGCATGCCATGCAACCTCATAATATCGTTGATAAAAACTCTAGCTATGTCAGGTTCCTGATACATCGTATGCAAGGAATAAAATGTGGACTCTTTGTCAAAGTGTTGACTACTACAAAAACTGAGTTGTGTCTCCTTACCGTCAGTGGAAATCCAACAATGAAATCCATCGAAATGACCTCCCATTTTGAATTCCGAATAACGTGTGGCTGTAGTAATCCCACTGGATGTCTATGTTCAACCTTCACCTGCTGACATTCTAGACATCTTGCCACGTAGTTGACTATGTCTTCCTTCATTCCTTTCCAGAAGAATAAGGGTTTAAGGTCTGCCCTCATCTTCATGACTCCTGGGTGATTAATGTACACTGCTCTATGAGTCTCATTTAGGATCAAACTCCTCAACTCGTCGTTGGGAGATACATAAATTCGACCTTTAAATCTCAATAATCCGTCGTTTCCCATAGTAAATCCTTCAAATTTTGGTACCATCATTGTGTTTTGTTTGATAAAATCCTTGGCCTCTTTGTACCAGTCATCGTCGCGTTGTAAAGTTAGAATATTTTTAGGTAGATTCATCTGAAGAGGCATCACCGAAAAGATGTGTGGTGTCTGACTCAATGCATCTGCCACTCTATTCATTGTTCCTTTTATGTAAGTAATCTTGAAATCATACTCGCTAAGCAATTCCTACCAACATCGTTGTCGCGCGTTCAAGTTGCTTTGTGTAAAGATGTGTTGTATACCACAGTGGTCTATTTTTAGTTTGAATTTCCATCCAATCAGGTAATGTCTCCAAACTCTCAAGTCATATACAATGGCTAACAACTCCAAAATCGTGCATCGCATAGTTCTCCTCATGCCTTCTCAACTTTCTCAATATGTAAGAGATCACTCGACCGTCTTGCATCAAGATTCTGCCTAAGCTTTCCTTGGATGCATCAGTGCATACAAAGAAGTCTGCGTTCATGTCAGGGAAATTCAGTATTGGTGTTTTTGTCAACAACTCCTTGAGCCTATGAAATTCTTCTGCGCATTTCTCGGTCCAAACAAACTTCTTATTATTCTTCTGCAATTCTGTAATCAGATTTTCTATCTTCGAAAAACCCTCAATGAACCTTCGATAGTATCCCGCTAAACCCATGAAGCTACACACTTCAGGGACATTCATCGGCGTAGGCCATTCCATAATATCCTCAACCTTTGCTGGATCCACAATGATACCTTCACTAGAGATGACATGCCCTAAGTAGTGGATCTTTGATTGATAAAACAAGCATTTAGACCAATTCCCATACAATTTGTTCTCTCGTAGACACTGTAGTATCAAGCGCAAGTGCTTGTCATGCTCCTCCATCGTTTGAGAGTAAATCAAAATATCGTCAATGAATACTTGGACGAACTTTTCCAAGTTTTCACGGAACACCCCGTTCATCAAACTCATAAATACCCCTGGGGTGTTTGTTAGTACAAATGGTAAAACGATAAACTAGTAATGTCCAAACCTCGTCTTAAAGGCGATCTTAGGGATGTCTTCCTCCTTGATCTATAATTGGTGATACCTTGATCTCAAGACGATCTTTGAAAACATCGTCGCATATTTCATCTGATCAAACAGATCACCAATCCTTGGAAACAGATACTGAGTCTTGATCATTTCCTTGTTCAATTGACAATAGTCAATGCAGAGTCTCCACGACCCATCCTTCTTCCGTATAAAAATAACAGGCACACCCCATGGTGACACACTTGGACATATAAGTCCTAGGTCGAACAACTGCTTCAGTTGCATTTTCAACTCCTGTAACTCCGGGTTCGACATCCGATAAGGCGTTCTTGCTATCGGTTCAGTCCCGGGTTTTAGGTCTATGGTAAATTCCAATTCCCTCTCTGGAGGCATCCCAGGTAACTCCTCAAGGAATATGTCTACAAACTCTCTTACCACCAGAAGGTGTTCTATACCTTATGCTACTCACTTCTCGTTTAACACAAGGATCACATAAATATTACATCCCTTGCACATGCTCTTCCGTAGGTGCAAAGAAGAGATGAACCTCAAGGAAACTCCCTGGTTCCAACCTATAATCACACATCTATGTTCCTCATCATCGACCAAGCTCAACCATTTCGTCTTACAATTGAGTATCGCCTCATGCGATTCCAACTAGTCCATACCAATCACGATGTCATAAGATCCTAAGATCATGACGTACAGGTTGGCCCTGGGGAAAACTCTCCTAGGTTAAGGCTATAGCCCGTGACCTTCCCACTAACCTTTTGTTTGGCTCCTGAAGCCATTTATACAAAGCTAAAATTGTCCTGTTTGACTGCCTCTACCTTAATTATTTTAGCGTTGCACTAGAAATAAAACTTTCGGTAGCATTTGGATCTATCAAAATACTAAGTGTCTGGTCAGCGATGATACCTGATGTTTTGAGCACAGTCGACTGGTGCATTTCCTGACGGTTATTCACTATTGCAAGAATTCGATGGGCCTTGCCCAAATATCCCACGGTAGTGGTTCCTATTATTCCAGATGCTCTAGTCCTCTCCACTGGGAAGTCACGCTGGTAATGTGGTTCCTCACATGTCCAACACCCTTTCTTTGGTCCAGTACTCCTAGTACCCGAAGTAGAATACGACGGCCCACCGGCCTGGAACCCTGGTCTGTTCTGCTGAATAGGCCTAAACTAATGCTGCAGCAGTCAACGTTCCTGCTATTTTTGTTGTTCACGGTAAGGAGTCCGCTACTAAGGCACTGGTCACCAAGGTGTAGTGAAAGTGGATCCTCTCTAGAAGCCATGATATGTTAGTGAATGTCTAGCTGGTGTCTGATGATGATGTGCACCAAATGACACCTGTCCTACTAGTCTCGTTGGAGTCCTGCTCTAACCCCCACTGATAAGATACTCCTCTACTATGAGGGCCTTCTAGACAACATCATGCAAGGTTTGAGGCATTAGAATCCTAACCTTTGCATGAATGATGACATTAAGGCCAATCACGAACATGTTGACCTTAATTTTCTATGTATTCAGGTGTGGAGCATACCGAAGAAGCTCCATAAAATGGGCCTCATATTCGGGCATCATACAACTACCCTGTCGCAAGGAGTTGAACTCATTGAGCTAACACTCAATGAATTCCTCAGAAAGATACCTCTCCCGGAACCATTCCTTGAACAGTTCCTATGACACGTCTTCGAATGCAATGTTCAATTACGACAAGAGAGTCTTCCATCATAGAAGAGTGCTCTCCTTCAGTTGAAATACTGCCATGAAGACCTTCATGTTGGAGTTATATTTGCGAAGTGCACAACACATCGCCATATTCTCCAGCCATGCCTCAATGGCCGCGTCGTCTGGGGCACCAAAGAACTTGAGAAATTTGACCCTCTTGAGTTCACGATGAATACTACCAGTACCAACTAGAGCACGTGGTGGACCCTCAGGGGGTGTCGACGCTCTGGCCTCATCTCTATCCAAACGATTGATCAGTGCCTCAGACATCTACTAAAGGGAACCTCATCAGCCCAACCACATCACCCACAACTATCTGTTCCCACCCGACAACCTTTTCGTCTCCCTGGGGGTTAGACCCCTCGGGTGTGGATGCTATTGGAGGATTCATGCATCCTCCCCTAGCACCCCTTCGTTTGCCTCTGTGACGTCCTCTAACCATGATTACCACATGGACACGTTGAATTTTTAATTAGCACTAGGTTATTACTCAAGGGTTTACTGCAGTGGGAAGCATGGAGATCCACAATCGCAGGGTTGAACCTGCTCTAATACCATTGTAACTACATTGTTACAACTACAAGCGACTCAATGCAAAAGTTTTTTTTTTTTTTTTTAAGCAGGAAGGTCACAACGACAACAGCTAAATCAAACAACTTGACAACTTGACAACGCACGCAGATCAGGAAACAGACAACAATGACCCAACATAATAGCACATCATGCAACTGGATAAAACATGTGATAATCAATTAGACAAACAAAACGGCTACCCGCCCGATACAAGAAAGACAATGCCTACAAGCTAAATGACAACATCAACAATCCCGACACATTGTCTTCGATGACGAGTAACTAGAACCCTCTACTTCTATGAAAACCAATCACATCAAGGCATTACAGAACCAAGTACCAACATCAATTACAACGAACAATACACCCACATCGGGAAGCACAAGACTCTGGCTAGGTTATCATTTGCATCTATCAATCAGGGATCACAATGATCCCCTCATCATGAATCATATCATCACAAGGCGATAGGCGTGACAATAACCGTGGTGCAACATAACATATCTAGACCTTTAACCCAAGCAAAATCCCTCGTGTTAGGAGACCGAAGTATATGTGAATAAATACATGAAGACTATACCCAAGCACCCAATCAACAAGTCACTTAGACAAGAGGTGACGTCAATTAAATTAAATTGCGCAACTAACCGAATGATTTCTTGTTTTCCTACAAGGAAATCATCTGTGGTGTAAGAACTATGACCAACCACCATTTACAATTCAACCTAAGGCAAAAGGCACATAATAACCAATTAACTGTTAAACTATTAATTGATTTAGATAATAAAACTATTAATCCCTCAACCATTAATCTTGCGCAAGCCATTAGACTATTACACAAATAAACCATAAACCGTTAACTATTAAATCATTATGACTAACTGTGAATGAGTGAACTATTACCATTGCAATTAATCAAAAATCTATCAACATTGCAACAATTAATCTATTGTGGCAAAAGTTAAGGGACTGATATATAGGACTGATAAATAAACAATTCCTATATAAAAACAATTAATCTATTGGTTGCAAAAGTCATAAGACTGATATATAAAACAATTGACATATAAAAACAATTAATCTATTTTTATTTTAGAGAAGATTCCACTTTGATCTATGCTTTCAATATGCGCGATTCTGCATTCCAAAATGTTTTATTTAAGAGAAAAATTATTCATAATCTATGGATGTAACAACCATGTTTTTGCATTCCTAAAAACATTTTAATTAAGAGAAAATTCATTCATGATCTTTGAATTTAAGAGCCACGTTTTTGCATTCCTGAAAACGTTTTAATTAAGAGAAAATTCATTCATGATCTTTGAATTTAAGAGCCACGTTTTTGCATTCCTGAAAACGTTTTAAGTAAGAGAAAATTCATTCATGACCTGTGGATGTAAGAGCCACATTTTTTCATTCCTGGAAACATTTTAATTAAGAGAAAATTCATTCATGATATGTGAATGTAAGAGGCACGTTTTTCCATTCCTGAAAACATTTTATTTAAGAGATAATTTAATCATGATCTGTGGATGTAAGAGCCACATTTTTTCATTCCTGAAAATGTTATAATTAAGAGAAAATTCATTCATGATCCATGGATGTAAAAACCACGTTTTTGCATTCCTGAAAACATTTTAATTAAGAGAAAATTCATTCATGATCCGTGGATGTAAGAGACACATTTTTGCATTTCTGAAAATGTTTTAATTAAGAGAAAGTTAATTCATAATCTCTGGATGTAAGAGCCACGTTTTTGCATTCCTGAAAATGTTTTAATTAAGAGAAAATTCATTCATGATCTGTGAATGTAAGAGCCATGTTTTTTCATTCTTGAAAACATTTTAATTAAGAGAAAATTCATTCATGATCTATGGATGTAAGAGCCACATTTTTTCATTCCTGAAAACGTTTTAATTAAGAGAAAAATCATTCACAAGAAGGCGCAAAGATTAATCATTCAGCAATGAGAATCATCATGAGCAATTGTCAGGGCTATTTCCACACCTCTCCCTCAATGTCTTTGGTTGTCATGTGTGACCCCTCTACTCCATATGTGAGTCTGGTCAGCAAGCTATCGTCAACATGCATCCATCAACGAATCATGTCAACAATAATAATCAATCATCATAACATCTATTAATCATATGTACATATGTCACATCGATAACATTGAAACCCAACAATCCACTCCCTGACTCGATCCAGAGTCCAAGGGGTTTCAGTGATGCCACTGCATCCTCGAGGTCCAAAGTCCTGCACACTTAGGAGAACCCAATTAATAACACCTGTCTATGTAAATACAACCAAATAACATATCATCATATCCATAATATCTCATAATCATAATTAAAACGACCAATAGATATAATAACCCGGATCACTTGCAAGCAATTGTCCTCAAAGAATAAGTTCACACAGTGCATGCAAGAGCGGGATGTTACAATGGTCCTCACCCTCACATGGTTTTGAAAAGAGGCATTCTTGTTGTAATTTAGAAAGCATTTTATCAATAAAATATGTTTTTTCTCAATTGAGACTTGTGTATTTCGGATTTTGAGATTGTAATATTTCTTTACTTCATTCATTTTTATTCAGTAAAATATTATATAAAGACTTTTTTACATTTTCTTTTAATGCTGAAACACACAAATTTAAAATATCATCAGGTTTAAGAACATATTTCTTGAGGTTTGATTGATATTTTTGCAAGGCTATAAACCCAGGGTGAAATTCATGCCTATATTTCCTTAGCCTAGTAACATTCAAAATTTTTTGAGTGAGCACTTTCCATTCCTCTCATCAATAGGAAAATGGTCCTCCTCATAAGATATTGAGACACATACCTATAATTCCAAGGATTCAAAGGCTCTTTCATTGCAAAAAATATCCATATTGTAGGGGCGACATGTATCACATATAAGTGAGCCAAGAGTTATGTTACTCCTAGCATATTCAATATCCATGAATCATAAATAGGATACATGTCCCGATAAATTAAATGATGAATTACGAAGCCTCTGATTGAGCATAGCTATGGATGGAGTTCACATGTATTCCCTCCAAAAAACCAACTATTTTGTTTGGCCAGTGGTAGTGATCAATAAAAATACCCCCCCATGGTTTTTTGTGAAGAATGAACATCTTATGTTGGCTCTTACA
>SNQJ01S0046441.1:13258-39065 GCA_010110895.2 Picea sitchensis
TAGGAGCCTCAGTAGCAAGTCTGAGAAGGAAAGGGTCGAGACTGTTGCGAGCGTGAGTGCACAGGACCCGGAAGACTTCTTCACTGTTGAAAGTGGTTGAAGATCGAGCACAAGGAGCGTGTTCGAAGAATCTTTGAAGGAGTTGGGGAACAAAGCTCAGAAGGGACAACCCCTTTCGTTCGATGAATAAATCGACCTAGTGAAGTCGCACAGGACGAAGGTGGCGGAACAGAGATCTCTTCACAGAGGAAGAGAATCGACGACTTGAATAGTCGTGCAGGCTCGCGAAGTCCCGTGGATTTCAGATCTAGGAAAAGGGGCGAGGGGTTTAACCTCGAGTGCAGATAGGGTAAATGGCCATCGCGTGTCGACAAATCGGGGTTGGCGAGTGCTAGAATCCCATGCACGTTGAAGTCATGAAGTGCGATTCCCCAACTTGATCAGGGACGTTGATTAGGATGGAGGCAGGTGGCACCAATCCGGAGTATCGGGGTTTCGGTACTCGGGGTTTCCAACAGCAAGGAGTTTGGTATAGTGGATCCGCGATCCGCGAAGTCCCGAGATTAACGTGGCTATGTGGGCCCCGGAAGACTTAGTGGAGGACAGGTGGCCTCACATCGGGGATCGGCATTTCGGTACTCGGGGATTTGGAATATAAAGAGTCGGAATCCCGAGTAGCGATACCCCGAGAATTGACCGTTGACTATCGGCTTTCGGGATTTCAGCGGTTGAGTGACTGAGAGCAGTGTCACAGATCTCGCAATATCGCGAGACCCGATCCCCCGATTTTCGAAGGGAGGATCGTGTGGAGTTATATCTGTGGGTAGAAGACTCCCGAGGGAGTTGGAAGAGCTTGGGCTCTTCGGGCCGAGGTTTGTGGAGGTCCTGGTGGTGCGACCGTCTGCTGAGGGGCAGATTGCGTCAATTAGTAGATGGTGCAATCTACTCATGTGGAGGAGAATCTAGAGGGGGGGAGGACCATGTGGTGGAGTAAAGGATGTGGACGACTCTGCACCCGATGAGCTAGATGTAGTGGGATCATGAGTATGCTTCTCAACATATCGATGAGGATGATGAAACCAACAATATGACACATCAAGATCATCATTTCATGAGGAAAGGACCTCCATATAATAGAAATATCCTATACCTGTAATATGTCTCTAATGGGTGCGGGTACCATTCTGTGACTAGTCATGACATGACATAGTTGATCTGCCACCTCTAGAAAAAAATTCATATATATCCTCCATGGCATGTGGGGTCTCTATACTACTGGAGGTTGGTCCTCTACCTCCTCCATAACCCGATTCTCACATTAGGCAGGTTCATCCTCAACATATGTGTCAATATCTACAAAACAATAAATAATAATAATAATAATAATAATAATAATATAATTGAAATAAAATGTTACAATAAATTGCATGTGCATTAATTAAGACATAAAATATGAAAATATATTGATAAAAACATAAGGATAATATTTCCTCTTTAATTTGCTTGCTCCTCTATTGTAAATCATATGTTTGGACATTCTCTCCAATCCATCCTCGCCTATGGGTACTCTGCAATATCAAGGAAAATATTTTCCTCACAGGAAAATAAATCACATACCTCCCTACTCACCAGAGAAATAGAAAACTTGTACTGGCCCCTCTTCAGCATCAACTTCCCCCACAAGCACATACGCACACAAACATATGACAAGCATGAAAGAAATATACTACTAGTTGAGTGACATGAACCCTCTCAGAAAATAGTATATATAACTCTGACACAAATGGGAAGAATCTTGTCCCAGAAAAAATAGTGTGATGGTGATCTAATGCACAACAAAATTGTCTCAAAACAAAATCCTCCCACCTAATCAATAATGGATTCTACAATAAACTATCTACATAATAAAACATATAGAAACTAATGYGCTACCCATCATAACTATATTGTGATAGTGTGGAGAGCATAAGACATACGCACCTAATGTCCTCTCTTTCAAATGAAGATATTTGGAGTTGAAAACCACGAACATGGAACTTTGAATTCAAATGAACATGCGGTCTGACATATCTCTGAACATATGATAATTGGGTGTCTCCTGCAACACCAAGTGTTAGCATAGGGAAATGGAACATATACTCCCCCCTCCTAGACAACCCGATGATAAAATAGACTTCCTCCTTCATGGGATGATACCACAGACCAAGACCAATCCTAAACCCATGTCTCGCATGATCCTAGTGACAAATCAATTGTTCTAACAACAAAAAGTTCCCCCTAAGGGATGTACCCTCCCAATAAAAATTCAGGAGGAAAATATCCATAAAAAGGTTCAATGTTAGCTGTGAAATAGGGAAAGAGAACAACTCTCTCCCCCTCTCCCTCTCCCTGGCCTCCCACTCACACATAAATGTATGTGTCTTGGCATGTTGTTTTCTCTCCTCCTCCTCCTGTCATTGTTGTCATCTCCGATTCACATAAAAGTATTTCTAGGAACATATATATAGATAAAATAAACTAAAATTATAAAACAAATACACGTATAAATGACATGTATTTAAAAAATCTAAAATTAAGTTTTTTTTTGCAAAAAAATATTTAAAAGAAATCGGTGCACCAAAAACAGAACGTATTCCCCAAAGATAGTGCACTATATCAAACAAACAACATCAAAATTTGGTGTTGTTACTAATATGCATCAGTGCCATGTTTCTTGTCTCACTGCTAAGTATTTGTGTGGTGCATCCCATAGGATGCTACACATTGGTGTGTAAATCCATGGTTCCCTTTGTTAAACCAAAAGCACTGATACGTTGGTTCTACCATAGCACTGGCATGATGTATTTCAGTGCATTTTATTACTAATGCATCCCTAACATGTCCTTACAGAAGACGAACCACAATGTTCATTTTTTCAAAACATGTCACAGTGCGTATGTTTAACCTTTATGCACTGGTGCACCACGATTATTGTCGCACAACCATAGATTGAAGCAGTGTGTCTACTAAGTTGCACTGCTCTCATTATTTATTACAAATTCACCAGGCTGCCATTGTATTTACAACACCAATGTGTTTGTTGGACTAATGGGAACCACTAGGTTAAATTTCATTATAGCAGCTAAAGCAGTGCGGTGAGTTACTATTAACACACTAGTGCCACCATGATAGTGGAACACTCATGTTTTGTTTCATGGTGCATTGTAAAGGATAGAAAAATAGGAATGAGGCATCTAATGAGGAGCCTCGCTATGCCAAGTCAAGAAATATATGTCCTGATGCATTTATATAAACAATACCGATGCATTTGTTTAAAATGGTTGCCCCGACGCTATGTTAAATTTTATAATTCGTTAATTTAGTAGTTCCATTAATTAAGTGAAATGTTTCATTGTGGGTTGAAGTTAACCATGCGTTGATTGCAGGTCATTCTGAAGGATACACCACTTTGTTTTTATAATTTATCATGGTACTCTTTCTTGAAAGGAGTCGGTGCATGAACGATGTGTACATATATAAGAGATGCACCAGTCAAAATGCTCACTGTGAATTTAACATAGTACACACCACTTAGAAGCAAGCCGAAGCATTTAAGTACATCGTGTGAAGTTGGAAAAAAATTGAAACAAATGTCAAATTTCAAACCAAATTATGATTTTGATTGGATGAAAATGAAAATAGGAAGGTAATAGACAATTTACCCACCCTCTTATGTCTCGAGGAGGCATGGTTTCACCATTGAGAGGAAACTAAAATTTGTGGTAATTTCCAAAATTTGGAAACGTATGGAATCTACCAATGGAGTCATCCAAGTTAGTGTGGATCATTGGAAAAAGGGTGTCTTATGAAGGACAATGAGCATTGGTGCTTTCTTGAGAGTTTGGAAGCATATGATGCACTATAAAACTGAAAATCAATTCATTTTATTATTATTATTATTTACCCTATTGTGGTGTGCCTAAGGATAGTGAGGTGCACTAGTGCATAATGTTCAATGGTACTGGTGCAATTTATTCAGTGCGTGTGATTTTTTGTTATAATGTGTGGTGGTGCTTTTGAACATTGATGCACTGATGCTTTATTTTTTGTGTACACACCAGTGCAGTTGGTTAAAATGGTTGCACCACTATGTTAAACTTTATAAAACATCAAGTTAGTAGTGCGGTTAATTAAGTGAAAATGTTCTGGTGCAGGTCAAATCCAATTATGCACCGGTTTCGAGCCATTTTGAAGGACACACTTTTTTTTTTTTTTTTTGATTTATCATGGTTCTCTTTCTTTAATGACACCGATGCATACATATATATAATATGCACTGATGGCAGTGCTCATTGAAAATTTAACACAGTATGCACCGCTTCAGGGTGAGCCAATATAAAACACCCAACCCCCTAAGTACCTTCTAAGGGATGGGGTATTAAACTTTCTCTTTTCTCGATCACCTCAAAGCCCCCTCTAGAGGCTTCCATTGTCTCATGCTCGCCAAGATCTTTCCAATGACTGTAAGTATTCCCAAATCTGATCTTGGAGTTAAAAGTTAGGGCCTTCCAAAGTTCTCGGGCCTCATTGGTCAGGTGCCAACTCATTGCCACATGGAATCCACATGGCTGCCTATCCTAAGTGTCATCCAACATGGCATAGTCATGGCTCCGATGTGGCACTTCCTACATGGTTCATTGAACCATGGTTCCAATTGTAGATTTTAACCTTGTACTATATTTTACTGCAAACATATTTTCAATAAAAAAACAGAAAATATACAATGGAAAATACATGCATTACATGGATATTTTTCCCCTGGAAACCCTAAATTGGGAAAACCAACATATTCTATATTCATTCATAGTGATACATTGTTTACAAGAAAATATACATATAGGAGCCAACGACATTCAAAACCCTAACCCAATAACCTGGATTAGTCAACAACCCTAATTCCTTAACCGAAAAACCACCCAAGAATGGACACAAAAATCAAGGCGACATGAAAAATGAGGAAAAAAATGCGACACGTGAAAACTATAGTTATAGGGGAAAATTTGTTGGTAAATTACGATTTGAATCAAATAGATGAAAGAACTATTATTATGGGGGTAAATATGTTCTACTAGTATACCAAACTTGTAATTAATGTTTTCTGTTTTATATATTTAACATACATTTTAATAGCTCATGCTTCTTAGATTATTTTTTGTTAGGAAATGAGGAACAATTCCATGCCAAACCTAGGAGAAAAGAGGAATAAATATTTCGATAAAAAAGTAAATGACAAAGAAAACACACAGTACACATATATTTCACCCTGGAAACCCAAACCAGGAAAACCAACATTCCTTGAACATTTTTCTCTCTTGTTGTCTTATTCATTCAGAATAAAAGGTTACATTCCTAACCTTGGTCCACACCTAAGACACAATTGACCTCATACCTTCTTTATTTACATAAGAAAAACCTTGTAGCAAATCCAGATTACATATGCATGACCAACAACCTCTACGATTATTGGTTTTCTATTCATTAACCTTTACAACATTACAACACACCTTCTTTATAGGATTTAAAGTAGGAAAAACCCTAAAGAAAAGGAGCCCAAATATGGTTACAGGTCCATGCAGATCATTGGTTACAAATATCATGAATCTCGGGATTCTATTACAATCGAATACCAAGTTGGATTACCAGTCAACCTTCGTTCGGTCTTCAGTCGGTTGCCACACGCCTGCTTGTCAACCTCTTTTCGGTTGATCTCTTTGACTTGACGTCAATGTCTTCGACTTTGACTTTCCCAGTCGAACCACCTTGAAATTTGACTTGTTATTGATGTCTTCGACTTCAAATTTACCTAGTCAAACCACCTCGACCTTAGACTTGTTTTTGATTCCATCGACTTCAACTGTCAGTTGATCCACCTCGACTAGAATTTCACTGTAAATAATATAAAAACCCAACATTTTCCCACTTGTTGTTTTCTTTGTTGAAACCGGGAGATATTTGAATTCTCTTTGACAAACCCAGGGAAACGATGCCCATTGCCTCTTGTTGGAGGCAGGCCAAAGGCCAAAGTGAAAAAGCAAGGCATTTTTGGGAAAGAAAGCATGCACAAGGAAAGCGACAGCTAGAAGGAAACACAACACACGTGCATGTAAGGAAAGCTATGGATAGAAGGAAGAACAACACACACGCATGAGAGGAAGACCTAATGACGGTAGGGTTAGGGTTTTGGTTAATGCAGTATAATGGTTGAAGAGCCATAAATGTATAAATATAGATACTTAGGTATCATAGAGGGTTCGGGGTTTTTGTTATTATTGTTCATAGGTTATGGATATAGGTCGATATTGTAGCGAATCAATATGTAATAGTTTGTTATATGATATATTTTATAAGCTGTTGATCTAGAGGAGATGAAGGAGGGAATATATTGAGGGTTATATCGCAGGCTGAGGAGCCTGGTGTGATCTAGTCTGCCTCATATAGATCTTACCTGACTATGGAGGATTGTAAAGTGTGCGGCGCTGCAGATGTGGAAATGCCATAATAAAAGAGCCAAGAGCCAAATATTTGTGGACGTAGCCGAGGAGGGGGTGAACCAAGGTAATATCTGTGTTGTGTGATGAATGCATTCTTATCTTTATCATCTTTTCAGTAGTTATAGCTATTCTTAATAAATGAGTTGTTATATTTCTTGCTTATTCGCAAATGATAGTATATTACAGTTACAGTTATAATAATGGTTCAATATTCATTCCTCATATCTCACACTCAATCCTAGGTTTTAAACACATGAGTCTTACAGCCACCCATTAAAGTTATCTTAGGTGAGAGTGCGTAACACATTCTTTGTGTTGTGTTTCCTTCTGGTTTACCAGAAGGGACGATAGTTTTAGAGGCTTTGTTGGAAACCTGACAGAATTGAACCCTAGGTCAATAAACTTAGAAAGAGTATATAAGAGTAGTAACCAACAAATGGTTATGTTGTCATAGGTAGGAACAAGAGGGGGTTGGGTAGATGAGACAAGTCAAAGACCTGTTGGAGGCAGATCAAGAAACTATTAGGGTAGAGATCAATGAACCATTAATAAGGGATGTTGAGACCATGGAATCCTACAAAAGAAGATATCGAAAGGTGGTTGAGAACCAAAGAGCTAGAGTTTTCACAGAAAGACAATATAAACCCTAGAGTAACACCCCACAAGTATCTTTAGAAATACGTGTTTACTAATTTGCATGAAGTCTTTTTCTATGATTTTCCACATTTTTTATAAGAGTTGATACTAAGGTTGAAGGATAACCATGCAACGAACCAGATTTGACAGTTAGATTGGACCCCAATATAGATCAAGCAGTTACAACAGGTGAACAACAAATTCACCCATGTAGTAGACTTTTGGCTTGATAGTATTGTGGCAGTCTTTATAACAGAGGTTGCAGCCGACACAGCGAAGTCGCATGGTGCAGCGGAGCAAGATTTTCTACGAGGACCTCGAGGAAGGTACATTCGATTGTTGTATACTTCTATTAAGATATTGTTGTATAGTAAAGGTGTAATGACAATGTAGTCAGACAACTAAACTTCCCTGTGTGCATGGGGGAAGGGGGGAATCACTGACAGAGAGAGTAGAAATGGAAGGAGGAAAGGATAAGGGAAAGAACGAGGAACCCTTGGACCCAATCATGATGGAAGATAACTAGATCAAGCAGATCATGGAGATAGATGAAAATATGCATAACGGAGTACCCTACCAATACAAGGTGAATACCAAGAAGAGATATGTAACTGCGAGGGAAGGCTTGGTGAGTGATGAGGAAGAGGTAGAGGATCTCCAGGCTATGGAGAATAATGAGTAAATTATGCGTGCAACATATGAGAGGAAGATGAGAGGTCCAAGAGTGGGAAGAGAAGGAAACAATCTTATCCATATTAGTGTCAGTGTGGAACCCATAAACCCATATGCGAATAATACACCAAAGAGAACACCATCGTTTAGAAAACCGAAGTTTAGAAGTAGTCAGACAACAAGAAGTACATCTACACAAGGAACAAAAACTGGAGGAGCTAGTTCATGCAACACTAGTCAAGTTTCTACACCACGCGGAGGTAGTATCTCAGCATTCAGAATGGTAGGAAACGATCCCACCATCAGGTTACCAAAATTTCTAGGAGAAGCAACAAAAGACCTTGAGAAACACTTGTTCATTTGTGCAAAGATCTGGGAACAAAAATAGATCACTGATGAAGATACCAAACTTGCCCAGCTAGTGATTACGCTAAGAGACTGTGCATTAGATTGGTACATGAGTTTAGATGCAAACAGTGCCCCTGGGATGACAAGGACACTGGAATACATTAAGAAGTTATTGATAAATGAGTTCCAGAAGCCAAGTTCATAGGATCAGTACGTGAACGAGATGATCAAAATAAGGAAGAAACTAGAAGAATCTGTATGGGAGGTTGACCAGAGATTCAAGCGACTAAAGGGGAAGTTGAAGTATCTCATGACTGAGATGCAACATAGACACTTATTTTTCAATTCATTGTTACCACACTTAAAGTACCCTTTGCAACAACAGAAGTTCCAGACACAGGCAGAGGCTTTGCAGACAACCTTGCAACTGGAAGAAAACCAGTACCAGCAGACAGACCTAGTTATCGAAGAGCTGAAGGAGGATTTAAAGAACTTAACTTTTTAGCTAAACTGGAATAAGAACACGGAAAACTGAGAATTTGTTTGGTGTACCACATGTAGGATGAAAGGACACCACAAGAACGAATGTCCAACATTCGCACAATATATGGCAGTAGGAATTCCAAATCCGTTACCAACAGGAGGACTATGGTGTGAAATCTGCAAGAAATCGGGTCACGACCCTTATCACTGCACGATGATGTAGAAATACCAGACAGTCCCGAAGAGTTCATATTGCACCGTTTTTAATTCAATTGGCCATGGCGAAAAATATTTTAGAACTATGGAGTTGATGCAAGAAAGGACATCAGATGCATATAGAGTGCAGGAAGAAATGATGACTAGGAAAGCCACACCACAGTTTAATCAAGTTCCAGCTCCATACAACATTGCGCAACAACTATATAATAACACACAACCACAGTAAAACACAACACAACCCCAGTACAATACCATGCAGTACAATCAAGCATCTCAGTATAATGTGCCGAGAGGAGATCGAGCAGGCTATAGAGGTGGAGGTAGATCCAGAGGAGGTTTCGAACGAGGTAGATGACTAGTGGTATGTCACAATTGTCAAAAACCAAGACATTACGCAAGGGAATGTTCACTTCCACCAAAAACTTGTATGTACTTTCACGCATCAGAACATGATACAAAGGAATGTCTGAAACTACTAGTAAACATCTAGGAAAAGAGGAACTAGAACAAGCAGAATGTTCAATGGATTTTAGCCGAAGCAAGGGATGAAGAATGAAACATCAATATAGTTACTCGCGGAGGATCTAAAACAGGGGACGACGTTGTTCGAAAAGAGCCATCACAAAACCAATGGGTGAAAAAGAATGTCGAACCAAGGAAGAAGTTAGACGCACAAAAGGAGAAGGTGATGTTTAAGGAAGCCAGACAATAATTTCAGAAGGAAGACATAGCATCAAATTCAACTACGCAGCAAAACAAGGAAGCACTGGAGTACGAGATGCCTCTAGTATTGGATCATACCAACGAAATGAAACCCATGGGACAAGTAAGTATAATCAAAGGCTTCCTGCAATCATGTGTAAAAGTATTAAATGATCCATCATCTGTGAAAACATTGCAAAACATACTAGAAAAATGTAGCATCGAGATGGAAGAAAAACTAGAACCAAAAAATGTCAATCACCTACATACAAGGAGAAGAACCAGTAGGGAGTTTAGACTGCATTCCAACATCAGAGATTTCAACATGGGCGATATCATACTGGATCTAGGATCTGAAGTTAATGTACTACCAAAGAAGACATGGAAATGCATGGGCAATCCCACATTAGGATATTCACCTGTTCAATTGAAACTGGCAAACCAACACAAAGTCCTACCAATTGATAGACTGAAAGGAGTAATAGTATACCTAGATGGACTGTGCACTAAAGTAGATTTCAGGGTCATTGAAATCATGGACGACACAACACCATACCCAACATTGCTTGGGATGGATTAGGCATCTGACAACTAGGCCATAATCAACTTGAAGACCAGGAAAATGACATTTAAGTCAAGAGAATACAAGGTCATTGCGCCATTAGATCCATCGGAAGGGGAGAGGTTCGTAGAACCCACTTGTTTGGACTTAGAGGAAATCGACCAGTTGTATAGAACAAATGTGCGTGATGAGGATTACGTAAACCCAACTGCAGATGGGATACTCAGTTGGCAGAGCATTACTTCATGTGCAATAGATTCAGATACTAGTTTAGAGAACTGGCAACAAAGGTTACATGAAGTTTCCATGAGAAGATGTGCATGAATAGACCGTGCAGTAATATGGGTAGGCACAAAAATAAGGGAACCACCCAGTTTCCATGGGATAAATGATTTGGAAACATTCTTGACGCAGTATGAAGACATAGTGTTAGAGAACCATATATTGTTAGCACTTGATTTATCACTCAAGGAGACACCTGCAAGATGGTGGGGCGCACACAAAGAGACAATCACAGATTGGTACCAATGTAAGAGGTTACTATGCATAAGGTTCGACGTAGAATAGAAAGAAAACAAACAACAGAGGTATGATGGACAAGGGGCACCTACGGAACACTTGGAGAAGTGTAGAATACTGTGGAAATTGACACCCCCAGAGGAATGGACTCATCATTTTATACACACTCTAGAGGGAATACCAACAAATTGGTATATAGACCAGGAATATCGCAAAGGAACTACGACCTGGACGATATTGCAACATAATTTTACAAACACTTTCTCATTCGAGCATGAGAAACCCAACATAGATGTCACGCCTAAACGGATAAGAGCAGTGATATTCATCACAGAACCAGAAGTAGAATTGATCACAGAAGAACAACATCGAAACAAACAGAAAGTCAAGGCACTATTGTCTTGTTACCATGTACAAGAGGAAGCACCGGATGAAGACGATTTGCGCAATATTCAAATTGAAGAAGTGAAAGGAGAAAGAGAGGTGGAAGGACCACCAATAGAATCATAATTCATTTCCATGCCAATCAAAGTAAATAAATTCAACATTGGGACAGTCGAGAATCCCAATATGGCCAACATTGGAGACTACTGGGATGAGCAAGCAGTAGAAATCATAATAGAGTTACTACGTGAATACAATGACCTATTTCCCAGAACATTTACTGAGATGAAGTGTATTGCCGGAGAGCTAGGAGAAATGAAGATACCACTCAGACCTGAAGCAAGATCGATCAGACAACGACCATACAGATTAAACCCAATATATAAGCAGAAATTCAAAGTTGAGATCGATAGGATGCTCAAAGCAGGCATCATAGAACCAGTTGAAGAATCAGAATGGATAAGCCTGATGATAGTGCAGGACAAGAAACAAGGAGGGATTAGGATATGCATCGACTTGAGGAAGTTGAACGATGCATGCCTACATGACCCATTCCCTACACCTTTCACGGATGAGGTGCTAGAGAATGTAGGAGGACATGAAGCTTATTCATTCATTGATGGGTTCTCAGGCTACCATCATATCAAGATAGCACAAGAAGGTAGATACAATACCACATTTGCGACAGAATGGGGATCCTACCAATAAACAACCATGTCATTTGGACTGAAGAATACACCAACATTTTTTTCCAGAGTAGTCATTGTTGCGTTTAAGGAATTCATCCACCAATTTCTCAAAGTATGCCTGGATGATTGGACAGTTTACAATTTGTTGAAATACCATGTAGAAGTCTTACAACTAATGTTAGAAAGATGCATATAGTGTCAGATATCACTGAACATAAAGAAATACATATTTGGAACACCGTTTGGGATACTATTGGGCCATATAGTATGTAAACAAGGTTTATTAGTCGATCCTACAAAGATTGCAGTAATTGTTAACTTAAAACCACCAAAAATAGTCCGTCAACTAAGAGCGACATTGGGACACACAAGATACTACAGGAAATTTATCAAAAGATATGTGTAGATTACTGCACCAATGGAAAAGATGTTACGAAAGGATACAAAGTTTCAGTGGAACGACGTGTGCCAACACGGTCTGGACACCCTGAAGGAAACTATGGTCACCGCGCTGATATTAGTATTTCCATACTGGGAAAAGATATTTCACGTGCATGTAGACGCATCATCCATAGCACTTGGATCTATCTTGGCGCAACTAGGAGCAAGATACTTGGATCACCCAATAACATTTGCTAGCAGAAATTTGCCTGAATCAAAGCAGAACTATAACACTACAGAAAGGGAAGGCCTAGCCATGGTCTATGCACTGCATAAATTCAAACATTACTTATTGGGAAAAAACTTTAAGATGTTCACAGATCACTTAGCCCTGAAATACCTAGTCAACAAGCCAGTATTGGGGGGGGGGGATTTGTCACTGGTTGCTACTATTTCAAGAATTTGACTTTGAAGTAATAGTCAAGGCAAGAAAATTGAATGCAAGACCTAATCACCTATAAAGAATAAAAAATGGAGAAGAACCTATTAATTTAGAGGAAAACTTTCCAGATGCATAGTTATTTTTAGTATAGATCGTTGACGAACAATTTGCAAATATCATTCAATACTTGAGAACGGGTATTGCACCACAAGAAGATAGCACCACGCAGAAGAAAAACCTGGTAGTCCGTGCTACTAACTATCAACTAATTGCAGGACACCTATACAAAATGGGCGCAGATAGCATCTTGCGAAGGCACATGTTAGAGCACGAAAGACCAATAATCTTAATAGAATCCCATTAGGGAATAGCTGAAGGGCACTATGCAGGAAAATCTACCACGCATAAGGTATTACGTGCAGGACTATGGTGGCCAATGATTCACACAGACTCGAAGGAGTATTGTCAAACATGCAATGTCTGTCAAAGAGTAAGCGAACTCAACAGAAGGGATGAGATGCCATTATGACCACAAGTAAAATTACAGGCATTCGATAAGTGGGAAATAGAATTTGTGGGACCAATCAACCCACCAGCAAAAAGAATAAAAGCTAGGTACATTATCACCACGACATAGTACCTAACAAGATGGGCAAAGGCTACACCAGTGAAGGTTGCAGTGCAGAAAACAACGCACTTTTTATTTGAACAAGTCATCACTCGATTTGGGTGCCCAAGAATTTTTATGAGAGACCAAGTCACACACTTCATGAACAACACCATGAGCTCTATGACTGAAGAGTTTGAATTCCATCATCAGAAGAGCACACCATATCACCCACAGGCAAATGACAAAGTGGAAGCATTTAATAAAATCTTGGAGAACGCACTGAAAAAGATTTGTAACGTCAATAGGGATGACTGGAACCTCAAAATACCAACAGTATTATGGGCCTAGAGGACTACATGAAAAAATTTGATAGGACACATGCCATTTAAAGTGGTCTATGGCTATGAAGTAGTAGTTCCATTACAATTTTTAGTGCCAAGCTTGCGCGTAGCAGTAATTACACATATGACAGAACGAGGCACAGTACAAGAGAGACTAACTCAGTTAATGACCATGGAATAGGATCGGGTCTTAGTAGGACTCCACCAACAAGTTCAGAAATAAAGGCACAAATCTTGGCATGATAGACACATAAAGAATAAAACTTTCAAAGAAGGAGATCTAGTACTAATGTATGACAACAAATCATTTCAGCACCCAGGAAAGCTAAGAATACATTGTCTAGGACCATATGAAGTAAAATATGTCAAAAATGGTGGAGATGTACATTTGAAATACTTATTAGGCACGAAACTCAGAGGGATGATCAATGGGAACCAATTGATGTTGTATAAGGACATTCTCCAACCCACCGTGTAGTAAAAAAAAATTAAATAAAAATAAAAATAAAAATTGGAAACAGTACCAATAGAGGCACACCACGTCGAAATAAATCAAAGGAACACATACTCGGTGAGGAGAAGGAAAATGGCTACATCAAAAGGGAAACAAGAGGAAAAATGAAATTCGGAAAAAGAAGTACGACAAGACAACATTAGGCGGAATTAAAGGCCAGAAAGGACCAATGGGACACCACATTAATCGCGCCAACTGGAGTCAGAAAAGAAGAAGTAATGGAAAGTACAAAACCGTCAGAGGTGCATTGAACCCATAATTAAGGTGCATTAAACCTATAATGAAGGAAGCATCATCGACAAGCTTCATGGGAAACCCATACAACACACAGACACGGGAGAAAACAATCTATTCGTGAAAAAAGAGCAGACAGAGAGAGATTTAGGTTGAAAAGCACAAAGTGAATTCACATAGGTCACAAATACCATTTGAACGCAACAAACGTTCGATATTCCACATCATGGAAGCACCCAAGAAAACAGAAGCAAGCTAGAGTGCCAGACCAACCAGAGTTAAAACCAGGTCACGAGGAAAGATGGAATAAAGTGAACAACAGTCGTCAAAGATCATCAATGTCGACGAAATCCCATCTCCAGAAACAACACCATTGAACCCCATGCTGATAGTGGATTAAACCCAATAGTTGTCACCGGAGGAAACAAACATAGACATACCAACAGAGGTACAGGAGCAATTGAACCAGAATGCAGAAACCCTGAAGGAGTGCAACCAGAAAACGTTGAAGTAGCTCCGAGAGTTAATGGAACAACACTGATTCGAGAATCAAAAATTAAGCCAGACGAGTCACAAACAACCATATCAGACCACCCACAAGAAGGAATGGTTGAATATGTCACGGGTTGGCTGGAATGGTATACTGAGGAACGATCGAAATTCGCTGGAACTTCGAGCCAACCACCACCACCGAAGAAAGATACAGATACCACATATACCAGACAGGTTATAGGTAGGACCAGACCTACTGGGTCATATATTGAAGCTCAAATACTCGGATCACAATGTAGCAGACAAAGACAAGTTTCCATAACTTGCAAAGAGGGTATACATAAAGATAGTGGGCACTAATTTGTTTGGAGAACCGATTAGTTAGCCACTCCAATGGGCAACAGGGTTGGAGAAGACAGGAATTTTAGGTCTGTTGGACCTACCACATTTTGGTAGAGTCCATCATGCAACCACATGAGTCAAATAGTTGTTAGTAGTCACGCATGGAGGGAATATCTTGTTGGACAAGATAGTCTCCATAGATGTAGATCTTATGGCCAACATAACAAGATTTCCATCTTGGGGCATGGATCCTGCGTAGTTTCTGGATGACAAATCTAGGGAGAAAATGCTAGCAGAAGAGATGAAGAAGAAGTATGGCACTGACAAGGGGACACGAGGGATCATCATCAAGAGGATCAATGATGCTGCGACACAATTGGGTGTGAAAATATTAGCCTGCAAGCTGCTAAGAAAATGCCGCAGGGAGGAAGTTCCAGCTAGAGTTGTCGCAATTGCATCTCAGTGCACAGAGGGCACCACAGTGAGCTAGGAACCATACCTCTTGAACTTGTTCCTGGATGACTGCAAGGATGTGCAGGATCTAAGAACATAGTTTCACTACTCATGGTTGATTACACTAATAGCCTTTATGGGTTGGATGGAACCAAGGTATGTAACTTTTTGTACCAGACCCAAACCAAACTAGGGAAAGAGATACTTATTATTAAAGGCTCCATCTAATGATAGTCACAAAAGGATGAACGGGTCCATCTTTGAAGGATACCTACCGACCTACAGGAATCCATTTCCAAGATGTGGAGAATAACACTAGAGTTTGTCGCGCGATATGGGGACATCACCAGCTTTAGGGCTACAAGACATACAATGTGGATACAGGAATGCAAGGATCCCAATAAGAAGTGGCTATAGATGCGCTACTGCATCACATAGGGTGACATCGACTTGTTAATCAAAGATTGGGAAGATGAATGGAGGATCCTAGCCATCACCCAGGTATTGCTGAAAACAACAATAGAAGAAGAGGCAGGGTAGGAAGAAACACAACCTCAAGAAATCCAAGTTCCCAAGAGATGAAGAACAAGCTAGGGAAAAACAACACAGACAAACGAAGGGCCAATGAAGATAGGGACCTGAAATGGGAATAAGGATAAGACACAGTCGACCAAGGAGCAGCAAAAACAGGTTGAGCTTGCGCAAGAGGCCACAACACGTCCCAACCCACAGGAACCAGGGGGAAACAAGAAGACAACCATGCAGACAGGAGGCACGCACAAGAAAATGAAGGAATAAAGAACACCTCCAGAGTATACAATCACGGATGATGATGGGGAGATGATAGCCCGAATGGTCCAGGATTGTTTAACCAAGGATTTAAACCATGTTGCACACCACAAAGACAAGATTCAACAGGATCTGGCATACAAGAAGAAACTCCTTAAGAAAATCGGGGAAGTATAGACAACAAGCAACAACAGGGGACCAGAACCATTAGCACCACAGATATCGGAAAGAGTGGAAGAAGAAGAATGATATCCATTCCACTCACTACTACACCTGAACGTAACATTCCATATCACACCCAGTATGTTGCGCATGGATGATATCGTGGGACAGACACCCTTGAAGGACTTAAGCAAAATCCAACTAGTGTTGACGCAAATGTCGACCAGGGCACTCCACAAGTTGTAGGTTAGCATAAACCATGAGGTACAGTCTCACACACACAAAGACTTAGTCAAATTTCAAAAGGCAACAAAGAAACATGATGCGTTGGAAATAGACTATGAGCAGGCTAAATCTGAGACCCAGGAGGAAAGGGAGTGCATAAAAGGATTGGAGCAGAAAGTGGTAGGAACTTACGAGAAGATTCCACAAGCCACGCGGAGGGATGAAATTACAACAACGTAAAAGATTGATCAGATTGCGTAGGAAATTGATCAATATCATAAGGAGATCGAGAATATATAGGAGAAAATTACACCAAGAACACCACCAATAGTAAAGGAGCAAAGGAAATAGGAAGCAACAATGTAGCTATAGGAGATAAAGCAACAGGTCAGCACAACAACTGACATGTTTGATAAAGATGCACAACTGTGGACTAAATTAGAGGAGGATCAACAGGTCCAAAAGTGGGACAAGGAAGAAGAAAGGATCAACGCAACAATCCAAGAACTCAAGCAGAGACAAAAGATAATTCCAATTACATAACGCATGAAAGGGGCGCAGGACATGAAGAAATTGCAGACATATCTCACCACCGCGCAAACCCAAAAACATGAGTGGCAGGCTCAAATGGAACCATTGCAAGAGCGAGTAGCATAATTCTTAGCACAAGTAGAGGAATACAATGCACATATAGCATAGATCCAGGCAGAGTGCGTGGAACTGATCAGTGACAAAATTGCAATCTAGATAGTGGACACACTCAAGGAGAAGATTGCACAAGTGCATACACAGGCAACAGAGCTAAAGGAAAAGTTCCAGGCGATCACCAAGGAGATTGAGGGAGAACACAAAGGTTGGGTGGCTCGAGATGAGCCACATGTCAGTGTTCAGGGCCTATTGGATGTAGGCCAAAGGTCAAAGAGGAAAAGAAAGGTGTATTTTGGAAATAAATCATGCACAAGGAAAGTGACAACTAGAAGGAAACACAACACGCGCGCATGCAAGGAAAAAAACAACTTGAAGGAAGAACAACACGCACGCATGGGAGGAATACCTAACGAAAATAGGGTTAGGGTTTTGCGTAATGCATTATAATGGCTGAAGAGACAGAAACGTATAAATATAGATACTTAGGTATCATAGAGGGTTCGGGGGTTTTGTTATTATTGTTCATAGGTTATGGAGATAAGTCGATATTGTAGTGACCCGATATGTAATAGTTTTTTGTATGATCTATTTTATAATATGTTGAGCTAGAGGAGATGAGGGAGGGAAGATATTGAGGGTTAGATCATAGGTTGAGGAGCCTGATGTGATCTAGTCTACCTCATATAGATCTTACCCGGCTGTGGAGGATTGTAAAGCGTGCAATGTTGCAAATGCGGAAATACCATAATAAAAGAGTTGAGAGACAAATATTTGTGGATGTATCCTAGGAGGGGGTGAACCATGGTAATATTGGTGTTGTGTGATGAATGCATGCTTATATTTATCATCTTTTCAGTAGTTATAGCTATTTTTAATGTATGATTTGTTATATTTCTTGCTTATTCACAAATTAAAGTATATTGCAATTACAATTATAATAATGGTTCAATATTCATTCCTCATATCTCACACTCAATCCTAGGTTATAAACACATGAGTCTTACAACCACCCATTAAATCTATCTCGGGTGAGACTGTGTAGTGCATTCTGTGTGTTGTGTTGCCTTCTGGTTTACCAAGAGGGCCAATAGTTTTAGAGGCTTTGTTGGAAATCCAACAGACTTGAACCCTGGCTCAATAAACTTAGATATAGTATAGAAGAGTAGTAACCAACACCTCTATGCACCAAGAGAACTTCAGAGCACTCATAAAATTGGTCAAAGAGTCTAATATGTTTTCCATCATGGCTACTTTATCATCGAGCACCTTGTTTCTTTCCACCATGTCTCTCACGAAATCATATTGTACATCAATGTGCTTAGTCTTAGAATGGTAAGCTAGGTTTTTTTCCAGAAATATTGTACTTTAATTGTTGCAACTTATCTTCATATCTTTCTGCTCAAGCCCAATTCCTGAACATAGTGGTTGCAACTATACTACTTCTTGACTTCCATGAGTGGCTTCCATGTATTCATATTTTGTTGTTTACAAGGCTATGACCACCTATCATTTACTCATCCAACTGATTTCTCCACCGAACATCTTGAACACATATCTAGTTGTCGACCTTCATAGATCTAGATCTCCATCCTATTCGGTGTCGACAAATCCATGTACACTTAATTCACTATAATCTTCATGTTTTCCTTAGTATCATTTAACATGTGCCACAAAAATATCTGAATAATCTCTTGACATATGTCCAATTCTCCTTCCCAGGTGCCTAATTGTATCTACTCAACACTCCCACTGCATGGGAAATGTTTGGTTGAGTGCATTCCATCGCATACATTAGGCTACCAACAACACTTGCACAGGGAGCACATGCCATGTCCTCTATTTCCTCCTGTGTCCTTGGATATTGTTTAGTATTTATCCTTGCTCCCATAGGAATTGGCACCTTCATAGGTTTGTAATCCTGCATGTTGAAACATTTCAAAACAATTTCATTATACTTCTTCTAGTTCAACCAGATATTTCTAGCTACTTTATCACTCTTTATCTCCATTCCCAGAATGAATTTAGTTGCACCAAGATCCTTCATGTCGAACTTGGAGGATAGCTACTTCTTCACCTCCTTTATTCCATTCATGTTGTTTCCAATCAGCAACATGTCGTCAACATACAATGCTACATATATGAAATGCCCACCTTCTTCTTTGGAATATATGCAATGATCAACTTTGCTTCTCACAAAACCAAAACTAAGGATGTATGTGTTGAACTTTTGGTACCACATCCTTGGTGAATTATTTAGACCATAAAGAGATCTTTTTCAGTTTGCACACCAAATATTTCTTTCCCTTTACTACATATCCTTCAGTCTGTTTCATGTATATTTCTTCTTCCAGGTCCCCATGTATGAACATTGTCTTTACATCCATATGTTCTATTTCTAGATAAATTGTTGTAGACAGAGATATTAGTACTCTAATGGAAGTTAATTTTTCAATAGGGGAAAAAATATCACCGAATTCAACTCCTATGAATTGGGAACATCCTTTCACTACTAGTTGAGATTTGAATTTTTCAACTTGACTTGTTGCGTTCATATTCTTCTTGAATACCCATTTTCTACCAACATCATTTATTACACTGGGTAATTTGACTAAGTCCCATGTCTCATTCTTGTGCAAGAATTCTATCTTTTGACCATGGCGTCCTTCCATAGTTTTCCCTATTCTGAGTCAACTTCCTCCCCGACCAACTTGGTATCATCATTGGTGGAAGTTAACACAAATTTGGAATGGAATTCGGGTGGAATATACCTTTATATTGGTTTT
The DNA here is from genome assembly GCA_010110895.2 of Picea sitchensis. NCBI lineage: Eukaryota > Viridiplantae > Streptophyta > Pinopsida > Pinales > Pinaceae > Picea > Picea sitchensis. The sequence goes on from SNQJ01S0046441.1 coordinate 33,419, forward strand.
ATTACTCATTTATACCTCTTTACAATCAAGTTCAATTGTTCCACCTCTTCTTTTGATTCATTCGACTCATCTAAATCATCTTTTTCGTTCCTCAGTTCAAACCACACCTTCTCTGGATTATTCTTTGTTTGAAAAATTTATTCAGTCTCAGGATTACTTCCAACTTATCTAAAGACCACATTTCTACTATACATTTTTTTACTTGATGGAGGATCCCAGAGCTTATATCCTTTCATTCCTTCTTTGTATCCAATGAAAATACACTTGACTGCCTTCTTGTCCATCTTACTCCTCTTTTCCTTGGCAACATGCACAAATGCATCATAGCCAAATACTTTGAGATGTGAAAACAAAGGCTTCTAACTAGACCATACCTCATGTGGATTCATGTCAAATAGTGTTGATGAAGGAGACACATTCAATAGACATTTTTCAGTGTCTACAATCTCCACATAGAATTCTTGTGTGATCCTAACACCAATGAGCATGATCCTTTCCTTGTCCACCAATTTTATTTTCATTTTCTCAACAACCCCATTTTGTTGTGGGGTATATGGTGTGTTATTTTTGTGTGATACACCACACTACTTGCATAAATGATCAAATTCATTTCCACGAAATTCACCACCATTGTCATTTCTCATCACCTTAATCTTCTTTTATGTCTGGTTTTCTAGAAGAGATTTAAACTCTTTGAATTTCTCTAAACCTTTGATTTCTTCCTTGGGAAGTATATCCATGTCTTCTTGGAAAAATCATCTATGAAGGACACATAATATAGGGATCCACCAAGTGAAGGAACTGAAACAAGGCCAAACACATCACTATGAACTATCTCTAGGATCCTCTTTTCCCTTGTCGCTCCAGATGGGAACCTCACCCAAATTTGTTTTCCATATATACAATGTTCACAAAATTCAACTTCTAAATTGCATTCAAGAAAATATCTGACCATACTTGTGTTATGCATAGCTCGAAGTCCTTTTTCTCCAATATATCCCATCCTCTCGTGCCATAGCATGGTTGGGTTGACTTTATGATGACTTGTCGAGTCATTTTTAATCGACTCATCCCGAATTGGTCAAGTCAATTTGAAGTTGAGTCGACTTTAGGCACAATGATATTATTCAATCCAGTTGAGTCGACACTCCCTAATAACTTGTATAGGGTTCCAAATCCAAAATCCTTTCATCAATACCATCGCACCTTTAACCATCTTGCACAGATCCTTCTAAAATAGAGTGTGCACCCATGAATTACTCATCTTGTTGATATATATCAGGTTCCTTTCCAAACCCATAATGTGTATCACACCTTGAAGGGTTCTACTCCTCCCATCCCGCAGTATCAGTCGAACTCTTCCTCGTCTGAAAATTTTTGTTGTCGAATCATCCCCAAAGAACACATCTCCTCCTTCATATCATTCATATTCGTAGAGCCATTCTCTATGTGGTGTCATATGATAGGATGCTCTTGATTTGATCAACCAAACATCTTGATCTGACTGTGTTTTGGTTGACGCCAGGTACACATCACCTCTCTTATATGGAGTCATCTTTCTCTCAGTTGACTACTTCTCATCGGATCATGAAATGACTTCCATTACCTTTGAATTATAGTCCCTTTTGTAATGCCTAGATTTACCACATTTCCAACATATTCTCGTCAACTGAACAGGGGATTTATATATACCCTTTTAATTAGACTTTCTACCAGAGAATTTTCCTTTATCTCTGTCAATCGGTCTACCTCTCACCACTAATGCATCTTTGGTCGATCCTTCCATATTCTTCCTTCTCATTTATTCTAATAGTTGATATGAAACCACATCTTCTAGCACTAATGTGGTTGAATTGATCACTATAGCCACAACTAAGCTATCCTAGGAGTTTGGAAAAGAACATAATAGGATAACACATTTCTCCTCCTTAGTGATTTTAATATCCATAGAAGATAACTAGATTAAAATGGTATTAAACAAAATTAAATTTTCAGTCACTGAACTTCCCTCACTCATCCTCAAAATATATAGTTTCTTTCTAAGAAACAACTAATTTACTAGGGATTTTGACTGGTACAAGCTCCCCAACTTGCCCCACAATTTCTTGGTCGAATCTTCACCTGAGACATTCAACAGTATTTAATCTAAAAGACAAATTCAAATCATACTCCTTTCCCTTCTCTCGATTTTCTCCCATTCTTCCATCGACATACATGTCGGAATGGTATCTGGACAGACTGTTGTCCATTATTCTTGATCTACAAGGAGATCTTCAGTTTTAAGATTGCATATAAAAAAACAATCCATTGAATTTTTTCATCTTTATTCTCGAGTTGTTCGCCATTCCTTAACACAATATTTAAAGATTGTTTACTTACGAATCTTACTGAACCTAGGGTTTAGCTCAGATCTAAATTTCTTAAACCAAGATATAATACCACATGTGAGTAAACCAAACTCTGATTCCACATGTTAGGAAATGAGGAACACTTCATGCTAAACCTAGAAGAAGAGAGGAAGAAATATTTCAACAAGAAAGTAGATGACAAAGAAAAAACGCAATACAAAGAGATTTTACCTTGTAAACCCAAACCGGGAAAACCAACATTCCTTGAGAATTATTCTCTCTTGTTGTCTTATTCATTAAGAATAAAGGTTACATGCCTAACCTTGGTCCACACCTAAGACACAATTGACATCACACCTTCTTGATTTACACAAGAAAAATAATGTAGCCAATTCGACTTACATCTGCATGACCAACAACCTCTATGATTATTGGTTTTCTATTCATTATCCTTTACAAAATTACAACATGTCTTATTTATAGGATTTATAGTAGGAAAAACCCTAAATAAAATGTGCCCAAACACGGTTACAGATCCACGCATATCATTGGCTACAAATCTCGTGAATATCGGGATTATATTACAGTCGACTACCAAGTTGGATTACCAATCGACTACCAATTGGCCTTCATTAGGTCTTCATTTGGTTTCCACACGTCTGACTGTCTACCTATTGTCAGTTAACCTCCTTGACTTGTTGTTGATTTCTTCGACTTCGACTTTACCTAGTCAAACCACATCAACCTTCGACTTGTTGTCGATGTCTTCGACTTCGACTTTACCCGGTCGAACCACCTCGACCTTCAAATTGTTGTTAATTCCCTCGACTTCAACCATCGGTCAATCCACATAGAATATAATTTCACAAAAAATAATATAACAACCCAACATTTTATACCATTCTAAATTGTCATGCATCTTATAATGTGGCAGGGTGATCGTGGGAAGGCACCATCTTTCTCGGAGCAAGTATAATAATGATTTTCATATCAATTCTTGCTTACAATAATTGAATTATCATGTTTATTTGTTGATTTATATGAGAATACCATAGGACTAGGATGCTTCATGGAATGAAATATATGATTCCATCAACCCGGTGGAAACAATTCAAAAGGCCCTGAGAAAGGAAAATAAGGAATGCATTGAATTGGCTAGGTCTAATCCACTTACAGAGGAGGGGAAAAAAAGGATGGAAATTTTAAGGTAGGATATAGAAAAACATAGAGTAAGAACAATTTAAAAAAAAAGACTATTTCAAACATATATTGATTTATGAATTTTTTTTCTTGATATAGTTATATGAGAAATACTCTAACATTTTCTTTCTATAGGAAATTTTGAATCCGACGAGATAGCCTGGTGATGGGGATGTTGTTGGTGGTAGTGATGCACAAACCCCACAATGTCCAGAATGAGCCACATACCTGCGAGGATATTTTACTCTCTTCATATGGCTCAGAGCACTGAAACTCCTAGGGCCCATGAGATGACCCCACCACACATGAAATATCATTCATGTGAGGATCTATAGGGAAAATCTCATGAGGATATTTTTTCTGTGCATCTAGAGCATTGCTATCCTGAGTAAACATGTGTTCATAGCTCCTAAACACTTTGCATCATCTTGTTGGTGGAAGAAAACTTGTTTCCCTTGAATATACAACAAATCCCAGGTATTTTTTAATATGTTAAATAGTTCCTACAATTTGATTGAAACCTACATATTTCATATTATTTTAATCTGATTATCATATTGTTTTTCAAGAAACAATATCTTTTATAGGACCTTGTACAATAAGGCTCTAGATATATTTGGGTCCACCATTCACACACAATGGAATGCCCAGAATAAAGTTTTGAAAAATAATCTTATAGACCATTTGGTCGACTTGTTTGGTAATATATTCAACAAATCTGAAATAACCTTGATGGTCGGTACATATTTGAAATATGTCAAAGATAAATATAGGGTTCAATTGAAAAAAACCCTAACTATGATCGTCCTCTGGCCATTTGCGAGAGGGAATGGAAGAATATATAAGAGGATGCAAAGGAGAGTGCATTGAGAAGTGAAGGGAAGACACCACCTGCCCTGTAAGGTAATATATAATATTTTGAATTTAATATGTTGAATTTTGTTTAGTTCTACAAAAACAAATTGCGATATATTATAACATACTTGAAAAATTTTATAGGCTCCAAGACACATCAAAAGAAACAAAGGAAATACTAGATAAACATGGGCAATACAAACTTGGCCAAGGTGGTTACTTAAGATTAGAATTGTAAGCACCAAATACTTTATTCATATTATACAATATATCATCATGCAAATTTTATCTAATTGTGGTCAGTAAGAAAAAATCAATATCTTATTCCATGCGATGCAAGGGCATACATTCAACWKTGTTGCCAMAAAATAATACTTGATGCTTGGYTTCAAGTTTGACTTTCAAGCTATKGTGGAAAATCGATAAAGGAAGGGATCACAAACACWATATGACCCTTCRAATGAGTTGGTAAATAAAATGACAAKATTTTAGTAGTTGATTACTTGTCCAATATATTGGCAATTGAATTTACCCATCAATTAWTTATGTCTCTATTTGTTTTAAGAAAGAAAGMAACACTAGTTCATTTGAAKGTGATGCACAACAACCCCATGATACTAGTGGTTCAMAAAATCATCATTRCATGTGTGTCTTTAAAATAAAATGTATAATATGATAATTATAAATATTTCCCTCATATGGTGTACTTATAAGTTTTCTTTTTTCAATGGTAAARCATGTAGATGAGGGTGCTCGAAGAGGAGAGGAACCAACAACAATCCAACCAATGGTGTACACTACTCCTCCAGGTAAAAAACATAGTAATKATATTCATACTAATGAAACATTGCTATGAATAATAATTAACCATGTCCTTTTAACAATGTTTTTTATTGTAGTGGATGCCCCTATAATGCATCAACGTCCACGTCCTGCTGGTAGTAGTAAAATGCTTGAGATGACCCATCACCTTCCAACTGCAGAATGGGACCCAAAATCTAAAGGCCAGGATAGAGATGAACATGATGATGATACACTCATGAGTTTTATCAAAAAGAAGAAACAAAAAAATAAGTGAGTGTACATATTTTTAGGACAAATTTTATTAATATAAATTATTGACTCTACAATTTTTTGTTTTGTTAGTTGTGTGTGGACCTTATATGTTCTATATGCATGTACCTTATTTCTTTTATTTACCTTTAATTCTTTTTTTGATACCTTTTATGCATGATGGGGTATGG
>SNQJ01S0046442.1:29262-61600 GCA_010110895.2 Picea sitchensis
GTTGGATGTCAAAGCTACAGAACATTGTTGCTTTATCCACTACAGAAGCAGAATACGTAGCTGCTTCACATGCTTGCAAAGAGGCAGTTTGGTTGAAAGGTTTGGTTGGTGAGTTTGGAAGGATGCAGGACAAAGTAAATTTACTTTGTGATAGTCAAAGTGCTATTCACTTGGCTAAGAATCCAGCCTACCATAGTAAGACAAAACATATACCTATCAAGTACCATTTTGTAAGACATAGCATCGATGAATGTGGAGTCTCTCTTGAGAAAGTGCATACAAAAGAGAACTACGTACACATGTTCACAAAACCAATACTTTTAAAGAAGCTACGATGGTGCTTGGCTTCTCTTGGCTTGCAGAAAAGGTGACGAATAAAATGAAGGAGCGAGGTATCAGGTTAATTGTTGTCAAGGTGGAGATTGTTGAATATGTCAACGAATTTCCCAGATTCCGTAGATATGATCAGATTTAATGGAGCCTATTTTGTAGTAGTTTGTTGAATCAAGTCTACCAATTTGGTATGAACGCACAAGTTTAGAAAATAGTTATGTAATTAATCTAATTTTGTTCATTATTTATGTAAGCCCGTAGAGGCATACAAGAATGTGAGTGAGCTACTGTAATCTCCATGATTTGAATAATAAGACAACCAATACCTCTGCATAGTGGACGTAGCCCAACGTTTGGGTGAACCACGTGACCACTTGAAATATCTATGTTTCTTATCTGTGTATTTATTGATTGTCTTATGTGAATTGTGTTTTCCTCATTTCTAACAATTATAATGTCTTCTCATGTTTAACTTATTTTGTTACAATTATATATAATTGTGTAATTTTAACTTTCACTCTTTTAGATTATTATCTTGTTACAATTATATATAATTGTGTTCTTTTAACTTTCATGTTTTTAGATTATTGTTTTTGATGTTTTTAAATTGGATGTACACAGTATGTAGAGTTTTTGTGTAATTTTAGCTTTCATGTTTTTAGATTATTGTTTTTTTATGTTTTTAGATTAAATTATAATGTCTTCTCATATTTAACTTATTTTGTTACAAAAATATTTTTATGTAATTTTAACTTTCATGTTTTTAGATTATTATTTTTGGATGTACACTTCTTAGAGTTTTTGTGTAATTTTAACTTTCATGTTTTTGGATTATTGTTTTTTATATTTTTAGATTAGATTATAATGTCTTCTCATATTTAACTTATTTTGTTACAATTATATATAATTGTGTAATTTTAATTTTCATGTTTTTAGATTATCGTTTTTGGATGTAGGTTGTGGTTTTTAGATTGTTGTTTTTAATGTTTTTAGGTTATTGTTTTTGGATGTACATTGTGTAGTGTGTAATTTTAACTTTATTGTTTTTTATGTTTTGTTTTTAGATTATTGTTTTTTATGTTTTTAGATTAGATTATTGTTTTTTATGTTTTTAAATTATATTGTTTTTTATGTTTTTAGATTAGATTATTGTTTTTTTGATGTTTTTAGATTAGATTATTGTTTTTGGATGTACATTTTGTGTAGAGTTTTTGAAACATCCAAGATTGTTATTTCAAAAACTCCACACATAATGTACATCCAAAAACAACAATCTAAAAGCATTATAAAGAAGCATTATGAAGAACTGTAAATGTAATTTTCATGTTTTTAAATTGTTGTTTCTAGATGTAAATTCTGTATGGAGTTGTTTCTAGATTATTGTTTTTGATGTTTTTAGATTAGATTATTGTTTTTGGATGTACATTGTGTGTGGAGTTTTTGAAACATCCAAGGTTGTTATTTCAAAATCTCCACACATAGTGTACATCCAAAAACAACAATCTAAAAGCATTATAAAGAACTGTAAATGTAATTTTCATGTTGTTTCTAGATATAAATTCTGTGTGGAGTTTTTGAAACACTTAAAATTATGGATGTTTCAAAAACTCCACACACATTTTACATCTAAAACATTAATCTAAAAACAATGGATGTTTCAAAAACTCCACACACATTTTAAATCTAAAACAACAATCTAAAAACATTATGGATGCTTCAAAAAATCCACATTTTACATCTAAAAACATTATTTACATTTACATGTTTTTAGATTATTGTTTCTAGATGTAAATTCTGTGTGGAGTTTTTGAAACAAAGATGTTTCAAAAACTCCACACACATTTTCCATCTAAAAACAACAATCTAAAATCTAAAAACATTATGGATGTTTCAAAAACTCCACATTTTACATCTAAAAAGAACAATCTAATTTTACATCTAAAAACATTACATTTTATGTCTAAAAAGAACAATCTAATTTTACATCTAAAAACAACAATCTAAAATCTAAAAACATTATGGATGTTTCAAAAACTCCACACATTTTACATCTAAGAGTTTTTGAAACATCCAATGTTGTTATCTAAAAGCAACAATCTAAAAACATTACAAAGACAACAGTCTAATTCTACATCTAAAAACAACAATCTAAAAACATTACAAAGAAAGAACTGTAAGAGTTTTTGAAACATCCAATGTTGTTATCTAAAAACAACAATCTAATTTTACATCTAAAAACATTACGAAGAACTGTAAGAGTTTTTGAAACATCCAATATTGTTATTTATTACGAAGAAATGTAAGAGTTTTTGAAACATCCAATGTTGTTATTTCAAAAACTTCATAGTTATTATTTCAAAAACTTAAAAAACTCCGATGTTGTTATTTCAAAAACATTATAAAGAATGCATTATGAAGAACTGTAAATGTAATACATTTACATGTTTTTAGGAAGAACTATGTTTTTATGAAGATGTTTTTAGGAAGAACTGTAAATGTAATTTTCAAAAACTTAAAAAACTCCAATGTTGTTATTTAAAAAACTAAAACATTATAAAGAATGTAAATGTAATTTTCAAAAACTTAAAAAATTCCAATGTTGTTATTTCAAAAACTAAAACATTATAAAGAATGCATTATGAAGAACTGTAAATGTAATACATTTACATGTTGTTATTATAAAGAATGCATTATGAACAACTGTAAATGTAATACATTTACATGTTGTTTTTATGTTTTTATGAAGATGTTTTTAGGAAGAACTGTAAATGTAATTTTCATGTTTAGAATGCATTATGAATAACTGTAAATGTAATACATTTACATGTTTTTATGAAGATGTTTTTAGGAAGAATTGTAAATGTAATTTTCATGTTTTTAGATTACATTTACATGTTGTTATTATAAAAAATGCATTATGAACAACTGTAAATGTAATACATTTACATGTTTTTATGAAAATGTTTTTAGGAAGAACTGTAAATGTAATTTTCATGTTTAGAATGCATTATGAATAACTGTAAATGTAATACATTTACATGTTTTTATGAAGAACTGTAAATGTAATTTTCATGTTTTTAGATTACATTTACATGTTGTTATTATAAAGAATGCATTATGAACAATTGTAAATGTACTACATTTACATCATGTTTTTATGTTTTTATGGAGATGTTTTTAGGAAGAACTGTAAATGTAATTTTCATGTTTTTAGATTATTGTTTTTAGATGTAAATTTAATTTTCATGTTTTTAAATTATTCTGTTTTTAGATTATTGTTGATTATTGTTTCTAGATGTAATTTTCATGTTTTTAGATTATTGTTTTTAGATGTAAATTTAATTTTCATGTTTTTAGATTATTGTTTGTTTTTAGATTATTGTTTCTAGATGTAAATTCTGTTTTTAGATTATTGTTTCTAGATGTAATTGTGTTTTTAGATTATTGTTTCTAGATGTAATTTTTTCATGTTTTTAGATTATTGTTTCTAGATGTAAATTTAATTTTCATGTTTTTAGATTATTGTTTCTAGATGTAATTTTAATTTTCATGTTTTTAGATTATTGTTTTTAGATGTAAATTCTGTGTGGAGTTTTTGAAACACGGATGTAATTTTCATGTTTTTAGATTATTGTTTCTAGATGTAAATTCTGTGTGGAGTTTTTGAAACACGGATGTAATTTTCATGTTTTTAGATTATTATTTTTAGATGTAAATTCTGTTTTTAGATTATTGTTTCTATATGTAATTTTCATGTTTGTTTTTAGATTATTGTTTCTAGATGTAAATTCTGTGTGGAGTTTTTGAAACACTGTTTGGAGTTTTTGAAACACTGTTTACTGGCATTTACCCTTTCCCCGGTACTTTCCTCCTCTTTGAATATAGATATTTTGCTCCTCTATGAATATAGATATTTTGCTATTATAATGATGCATGTTGATCTCTAGTAACCACACAGCAATGAACGTGGTAAAACCCAATCTTTTCTTCGCTTTATCGAATGGGTCTTATGGGTCACAGTCACTAAGCTCAACTCAAGACTTTGTGTCGTTCGGCATATCCATGATACCAGCAGGAACAAGCACTTAGCCAAATTACAGGATTGTTGTTTCTATGTATAAATTCTGTGTGGAGTTTTTGTATAAATTCTGTGTGGAGTTTTTGAAACACTTAAAAGTTGTGGAGTTTTTGAAACACTTTAAGTTAAGCACTTAGCCAAATTCTGTGTGGAGTTTTTGAAACACTTAAAAGTTGTGGAGTTTTTGAAACACTTAAACTTAAGTGTTTAGCCAAATTATGTTTTTAGATTGTTGTTTCTATGTGTAAATTCTGTGTGGAGTTTTTGAAAAAACACACACATTTTACATCTAAAAACAACAATTTAAAAACATTATGAAGAACTGTAACATAAACTGCATACATTGATTGTAAATTTCATTCTAACCTCTATAACCTCTAAAATCGCTAATATGATATAAATAAATAAATGCCCAAGTTCGCAAACGCGTCCAATACACTTTGTACACTATACTTTGCCCAAGACGTTTTGAATAAAGGCTCTCTCCAAAAACCCTAACCCAGCTTTCCATGATCAAATTAAAGCTGTTTAGAAGAATGGCTATCTCCTAAAACCCCAACCCAGCTTTCCATGATCAAAATAATGGAAGTACATCATTTTTTATTATATTCTCGAAAAATATTTAGAAACTCCATTACATTCAATCAACATATTTCAGGTGAATACATTTGTGTCTTCATCCTTATCGTCTCAGTGATGCGCTGTGCTGTTCTGTGTCCTCGTCACTAATCATCATCTTCACTTGTACTGTTGAATCCTGGGATGAAGGCTACAAGTTCGGCCTGTTGGCAATGTATTTTCTGAATCCTTGACTGTGTTGAAGTTATTTGCGATTCCAAGTCTGATATTTGGCGTTGAAGCTGCTGTATTATGCCTGCACAGCCTAATGCGGGTTCCTGTAATCTTGCACTTGCTTCGTAGACCATACTATCTATAGCTTCGACTCTCTGGTCCGAGGGAAGATCCTGAGACAGTGAAACCGGTTACAACATGAAGCTGGAATTAGACTCGCAGTGAAATGTTATGAGGGAGAATATTAACAAGAAGCTGGCACGTGATAGCGAGATCTGACAGGCGTTAATAAAATTTCGAGCTGTAACCTTCTACTCTAGAAAGGGGAATTCTCTTAATGCTTGCTTTAAAACGAAAAGGAAATATCATTCTATTCAATCTCTGTCGGCAACGAAAACACTACGTGAGCATTTGCAGAACCAGTTAAAACTTAAAAGAGGAAATCTCCTATGGATTGTTGCAACTTACCTGAATCAATTTGATAACGTTGCACGCGCCAAACACCTCATGTAAGATTGCAAACTTGTGAAGATCATGTGAGGCAATACGGTATAGGATCGTGGAATTATCCTGACATTCTTTTTGCTCCATCTTGCAATCATGGAAAGCAGCAGATGGAGATAGGATGCGTGGTTTTTCTTCAGTATTGCCCATCTGTACAACAACTGCAACAAAAATTGCCAGAAGAGATCAAATATCAGATAAGCCCACACAGCATTCATGTAACACAACACCTGTTAATTCAAACTTCTGATGACGGAGAGACAAGCATTCGGAGGTGAAAAAATTACATGATTAATGCTTCTGCTGCCGATAGACTATTGATCGATGATCAGGAATCTATTATTGCACCGGCCAGGTCTGAATAAATTGCAGGGCGATGGAAATGATCTTTGGTGTGGGTTTTCCGCGTATAGCCCAGATTCATTTATAGGGGAATGGAAAGCATTGTCATAATGGTGTAGTCAGAGGGATAAATAAGAAGGCTACACGCACGGTGACAGTAGGTATAGGGCGGCTGGAACAAATAGTATATATTGACGGCCATTAAACGGAAAATGTGCGATTTTCTTGCACGTGTCGTGGACCATCGAAAAAGTAAGAGAACGTGTGTAATCTCTGCATTGCCATATGCAGCAGTGGCCGTACCTCCTGGATCCCACATAGCACCTTTCATGGCGAGATTTATCCAAATCGCCGTTAAGCATGTGATGAATCATAAAATAATTTGCAGTTGTAATAAGTGAAAGCATGCAATGAATCATAAAATAGTTTGCAGTGTGATGAATCATAAAATGGTGTGCAGTTGTAATAAGTGAATAATGATAAATATAAGTAGATAAATTCAGTTTGGATGGAGGGTTAGTTTAATTAGTTTCAGATTTGAGTTTATCATGTTTGTTGTTGTTGATTTTTTTCATTTTCTTGTCGAAAATYAGTAATTAAAATCTYTATAATAAAGATTGGCGATTTAYTCTAGATAAATTCAATTTTGTTTTATTCCCAATTCAATYAAARTAGTAGTYTAAACTTTCTATCTKTTGGTTGTTTTCTGGTCATCTTTTTWGTTTGATTTCCCCTAAATTTGGTGATGAATGGTTGGATGGTTGGATCTGCACATTTGAGGCTAAGTTTATATAATCCGAGTACAGCTGGATTTTTCAGCAGACTGAATCCATTTATGCATTCAAAAATACAATTTAATGGATTCAAAAATACAATTTAAACAATTGAAAATAGCTATTTTATCCAAATTTACATAACCAAATTCCTTGAAAAAAAAAAAAAAAAACATTTACGAAACGCAATATTAAACAAGCATTCAATTCACTTAAATTCAATTTTGTTTTATTATAATAAACAAACAATCAATTCACTTACGATCATAATAAACAAACAATCAATTCACTTACGATCATAATAAACAAACATTCATTCACTTATTTTCAAAATTCAGAATTCCAACCGGACCCATCACAAAACATTTTTAACGACATATCTGCGTTCGGACGATTCTCTGGCGGTGCTCGTGATTGTGGTGGCACCGGCACCCACTACGTAGTGGAAATAAAAAATGGAAAATTGTCAGTGGGGGTGCGCATCCGACGCCGAGTTGAAATTTTAAAAAACGTAAAAAAACATTATTCAATCTCAAATTCAAAGGCTCGTGTTGCACTTGGCGGTTACCAACCGGCAGTAGCTAAAATCGGGCCCTGAAATCGTGCTCAGTTGACCAAACGTCCAGGTCATGTTAAATCAGCCAAGACCTAATTATTGAGTAATGAATGTTGCAAAAATCGTGCACTAAAATCGCCCTGAGAACGTTCTGGTAGTGCAATAAATGTTGAAAAAACGTGCTCTAAAATAGTTGACCGAAAATCACTGAGATAATGTCTAAGTAGTTGACTCCTGTAATAGAAAGGAGTGGGCTAATTAGCACAGCCGCTAATTCGTGGCTGATAATGTCTAAAGGTATCGGCTGAGAATGTGTGACCTCAATATATTGAGAACGTGTGCTCCCAATATAAAACGTTTGTGGTAATTCGTCTGTGGTAATATGAAACGTTTGGTTGTATTAGGTTGATAAATGAAACGTGGCAATTACATATCCTTACAGTGATTTTTTAATGTGATTAGGTAAATCTTAAGAAGTAAACATGTTAACAGATACCTTGATAAATGCAAGAAAGTGATTAACAATAAATCTGATCCATTGAATTTGGAGGACAACTAAGAATATGTCAGCATCTTCAATGCATAGGCATCAGATTAGGGTTTAAGGTTAAATAAGGTTAAAAGATCATTAATTGTGTCCATAGTCAATAGGTGTACCCTTTCAGTTTAATTAAAAAGTAATTTTTCTTCCCAAGTTATTTTTTTTTTCAGGGTTTTTTGGTATAGTTTTAAATTTCTGACAAATTCAAAATTTTAATCGGTTTTTTGATCATCTAAATTAATTTAAAATGAGTTAAAACCTCTAGATAAGATTTTAAAAGGTATAAATACTTCTGAAAATCTAACCAGATTTAAAGCCATTTTTTTTTACATGAAAACATAAAAACAGAAAACAGATATATTTGCTTGAGAATTAGCTTATTGGATTTGGAATATTTTGAAACCTAACGATTCTTATGCGCTTTTGTCACGGCACCTGTGACACTCCCACAAAATATTTTAAACTTGTCTATTTACAGTCAAACCATCAAACGTTCGTTATACATAATTTAGAAGTTCATTATAAATAATTAAACGACCTCTTAATTCTAAAGCGCAGATTGTTAAGCTTAATGTACGACCTAATATTTAGGGAGAGATCTGTACTCCTAATGAATATAATATGCACTTCGTTTTAAAAGTAGTTCATTTGGTAAGAAGCACTCTTTCCCAAAAAGGAACTTCAGTTATGGACCCGATTTCTACGTGGATTCCAACTATTCATTTTAATAATTATTAGTGTTTTTTTTTATGGTAGTTGTTATATATGTGTGTGTGTGTTTTATTGGTTAAATCAAATAAATTCATTTTAACTTTATATCTATATGAGTGGATGAATTGGATGAATTGCAATTTTTTTTTTAAGTTTTTTAAATTAAAAAATAGTTTTATCTCAAGTAATTTGATATTTTTGTGTTTATGATAGATTTAGAGTTAAGATGGATTTACATTGATTTTGAGTGGGCCTAATGGTTAAGAACATGTGTTTCCTCCTTGGAAGTCACAAGTTCAAATCTAGAGGAGGTTAGGGTATGTATCCTTGCCTTGGTTGTCTGACCTTATATATATACGTGTGTATTCAACATTAGAATTAAGTTCACGAAAGATACATCGGAACCTGATATGGTGAAAATAAGTCTAGATGATATGGTGAAAAGAAGTCTAGATGACCAAGGTTCAAGAGATGCAAGTTCTCTATTTGCAAGAGTCAAGACATCCAATCAAAAGAAGTCTAGATGACCAAGGTTCAAGAGATGCAAGTTCTCTATCTGCAAGAGTCAAGACATCCAATCAATTGTCAGTTTTTAGTCCTCCTTGTGACACATTTAAGAAGAGAAAACAATGCCATGAATTCCGCCTTATTATTAGTTCTCCCTCCCCACTGTTCTTTGCTCGTAATAAAGTGATTTCTTGAGATATGTAACTTCAAACCAACCCCACTAATGTTATCCAACCCCTAGCACGCACCGTAAAAAAACCCCCATGTAGTATTTGGGTTGATCTCGAGCAGAAGTAGTTGTTGATTCACTTTTGTTGATCAATGATTTTGTATATTAGTCAATACTTAGTCATTTTTTGTGTTTCTTGTATATCATATACTTAACCATTTTTCAAAATTGCAAGTTGCGGAGTGGGCTACCACTAAGTCCGCAAAGTCCGCAAGTTCGATACTTAGTTTATTTTTCACCCCTCCACAATCTTAACACTTAGCCATTTATTTTGTTGTGGGAGTCCCATTGCGGAAGACTAAGTCGTCCCTTATCCCGCAAATACCTATGTCTCACAACCCTCAAAAAGACCCTTCCCATTTTTGCATCACTCATAATGTACCTCTTCTTGACACTTAACTATTTTTGTTTAATGCAGATGCATGGTCCTCCCCTTCTTTCCATTCTCCTTTCCGCAACATCACAACCCCACATCTTGCATTTTCACATACTTCAAAATAAACCACATATTTCCACAACCCACATAATCGACTGATTTGATACTTAACATATTTCTTGATTGCGGATGCGAGAGTCCCCCTCATATCTCTGTTTTTGTCTTCTACATCCCGCATCCTGCAATTTTGAAATCCACAAAATGCACTCTTCATTCATCACTTTGCACTTCCATACTTCAACATTTTCCATACATTTCAATACGATATCACCATTCCTGACGACATTTATTTCTCATCACCACATTTGTTGTCACTTGTATGAATTGGATACCATTATTAAGTAGCACAATTTTCAAAAAATCTCTGCCATAAATATTAAATCAAACTGTGGAATTAGTACCCTCGAATTAAGAGCTAAACCACTTGATAATCAAGGCAATACATGGTAAAATTAAATAAGAAATAAAAAACAATGTTGTAAACAAATTTTTTTGACAAAAGCGCCACCTATTCATGAGAATATCACTAATTTCAATGGTCACATGCCTACAAGTGGTACTCCGCTCTTTCATTCGAAGAAAAAAAAGTTGAACAAGGTTTGGACCTCAGGTATTGCATTAGTTGGATGTGTGCCAGAAGTAGCTAATTTCAAAGAGTTGGTCCTCTGGTGTGCTAATAAATTTGACACAGAGAGAAGAGTTATTCAAATTCAGAGAAAATCACTGATCTCTTTAGCACCTTCAATGTTTAAATGAACGTTGAGACTTCCTGATCCTAGTCTAACATTCAAAAATACCGAAGCAGATGATTTTCTAAAATTTCACGACGGGGGAATGGAGTTCCTTGAAAGATTTCTCACAAGCCTAACTAGCGATGTTAATGCCACACAGGTTAAGGTATGCTCTTTAAAATATCCATATAAAGAATTTGCATAGCTATTTGCCAAAATAATTGGATAAGATTCCATAGCCTCAGTGCCAAAGTATATTGTATATATTCTATATCATTTAATTCATGAAAATGTTGTAATTGACTGGGCCTGGATCATTTCAAATGATATTTCGTTTCAATTGGGAAGCCTTAGGAATACAAATAAATTTTACATGACTTCCTATCTAGTTTATGTTATAATTTATTGCCATATTTTTTAGGACCTACCCAGAGCTAAGAATGTAGAATTCAAGAATGATTTAGTTTCATTCTGATATCCAGTGTTATGGAGGCATAATTCCCTATTGAAATTCCTTAATCACGACACCTAGGTACTTTGTTATCTAGTGATTTCCTTGTTGTAAATCAAATTAGCAGCTCATAAAAAATACACACTTGTTGGAATAATGAACTCAAATACATAGTGGAAGTAATATTGGAAACCAAAATCTCATACACAATACACAAATATATTCTTCCCTTCAACTCAGCTTATCATTCAAATAACTTCAAAGCTTACAAGGGCTCTCTTACTGGGAAAATGGCCCACAGAGAAATACAAGAAAATTAGGTAGCACCTGCAAACCATAACAACTCTTGGTCTATTATACGATCCAGAAATTTTACGATTCCCGAGATGTACATGCATTTCCTTAGGAAAAATCGTGTATACACACCTGACTCAACTAAAACCCACGTATACATGCAAAAAAATTGTATGAAAAAATCCATATAGCACGACCCTGCTTCTACGGCTCCAATCTGTTGAAACCCACTTGTGGATGCCTATGTTCTCTCTTCTCCCAGACTTGTATTGATCTCTAGATGGAAGTCCTTCTCCACCTATCTGAGATCTCCTTGAATCACAGTCCTTAGTGATCCAAGCTCTTGAGCCACATTCCTCATTTTCCCTCTGTGTCAAATCAATTCACCTCCCTTCTTTACCCGAACCTTGCTTTTATAATATTGAATTGTGACCTAACCCTAATCTCCAAAGTGATTGATGGCAACGATTACTTCTCACCTCACTTGAGATCAATTGATAATATTTAATTCACTAATGCTAATAACTTTAACATTTCATTAAATGAAATTAACTAATTAATAAAACAACTTTACTTTAGTAACTCCTTTAATTAAAGTAAAATATTAAGGTAGAAGTCTTTGGATGACTTCAATACATATAGGCACTTAGGCATGTGTGGAAGTACCTTTCTAATGTTGTAAACATCAACATGCCCCATACAATTTCTATGAAGTACAAAATGCCTTATTGTCCTCTTTTAAGAAGATGATTCATAGTCCTACCATGTCCAAACTATCATTAGAAGTTGCATCATTTCTTTCAGAAAAAAGAGTTTTTGAAACCATGGAAGATTTCAGTTTCATTAGAATTTATGGATTTTAAGGGAAACCCTCTCTACTGCCATTTTATGTTTCTCACATCATTTTTATTGTTGAACTTTGCAAACAATAAAAATATTGGGTACATTTCTTCAACGAAAAAAAGAAAAAAAAATCCAATGTTCCATTGCCATGGGAAATTGGAGAAATGTCTGTGAAGAACACTTCTAATTTGGATGAATATACTACTCAATTTGGCCAGTTCAATTTCAAAAAAGTTCAGGCAATTCATGGTTTTGACCCTAAGGATTTGTTTTCGGCACACATTTAGAAGGAGAGGGAGATAATCAAAATACTCTTGAAGCATCTCCTAGAACCACCCTAGATGATATTGAGGCATTGGCTAACACCAATGAATACTATAAGAAATGAGTTCGAGAAGCAACAAGTAAAAACCCAGGTTCACCAAATGTGTCACAAAAGAGTACCTCAATAAAAATAAAACCACAAAATAACAGTCAAGAATAGAGAAGTTCATCCACTATAAATTCATATGATGGTGGAGATAAAGACCCCACCAAAAAGTCAATTTAAAAATCACACAATGTTCATGTATCTGTAAAAAGAAAAACAAAAGTCCAGAAAGAGGGACATGAAGAACCTGAAACTCAAACGAGTCCTAAAGACATGTAGGTTGATGACATGATAGAGGAGCCCAACTGGGCCGAACAAAGGATGATCGAGACAAAATAATTAGTATAAGAGTTGGCTTATTAGGAGCCATAAGTATTTGAGGAGGAATCTGTCACTTTGCACCATGTGACCTATGATAAGAATTCAAAAATGTTGTTAATTGAAAAAGTACAATTAAAAAATAAGAAGATTTTTGAAAAATGAAAATCAGAGATCGATCTTCAAGGGGTAAAACCATAAAAAATTGTGGAGTTCCATGAACATCTAGTGAATCCCTAAAGTATTCCATCGACAAGATAAAGAAGTAGAATTTGATCCTAAATGAAAAAGTAAAATAATTGGAAAAAACTTCACTTCCAATACCTTTGTTTGTGTTAGGTGGCTAGAGAGAAAGTGGGGGAGGAGGGGGGAATGACCCATAGTGATAATAGTGGAGGCCATTAAATGTAAGGTGGACTAGGTTCACTATAGTATTAAATAAGGCTCACTATGGTAGTTAGATATAATAAATATAAGAAGACTTCTTAGAAGGTTCCACTTCTAGAAGGTTCCTCATCTAGAATGTTCATAGGTGGTTGGTAACACTATATAAAGGGGTTCAAGCAATCTAATGAGACAAGAAGAGAAGTATTGTATTTGGAGCGTGTAGCTCATTAATAAGTTTCCCCCTGAAAGAGGAAAGTTAACATGAGAGGATCCCTTCCATAATAGGATCCATTGTATGGTGTTGCCCTACCTCAAGGGTTTGATCATAATAAAAGTGTGGTTTCTTCTATATTTATTTGTGGATATATTGAGATACTTCTGTATTCAGTCTTTGGTTCTTAACAAGTGGTATCAGAGCACTTTCCTTGGTAGGAATTGTGGGCAATTTTTTTTTTTTCTATTTTTTCAAATTTTTTCAGAGAATAAAAAGAGGGCCGCGACATTATGGAATATTTCTATATATTCATGTGAAAAAATTTCAAAAATGGGTTGTAGATCTGAGTTCCTCTCAGAAAAACACCCAATTTAAAAAAAAATCGTTTGAAACAGAGTCTGAGAAGTAAAGTTATTGACATTTTAAAATCTGCTAGTTTCAAAGTTTTTTCCACGGATGGCCGCACAATTTTTCTAATTTTTGTAGCACCTGGGACATAATTTGCCCAAACAAATTACATATTGGAGTTCTTATCACAATTTCACCCAAATTCAAAAAAAAATCGTCTTAATTGGAGTTACGGAAGTGAAGATATAGCTGATTTAAAATAACCATTTTTGGGGGTTTTTCGTGACGGCGACGGGACTGCAAAGTCCATAACTTTGCACATGGTGCTCAAATTGCTACCAGATTAGACCAATTGGATAGATAATTTCCATGGATTTCTTTTGGTATATTTTATGTGGTGTTTCAAATGGATATTCACTCTCAAACCCTCGAGAAAATTCTACAGATGCTTGAAGCATTCAAATCCCAAATGCATGACACATTTCATGACTTTGAAGATGGCCACGAGGATAGTTTTCATAGTATTCATGATTCCTTGGCTAGCATGTAGGGGATATATTTGATGGTGGACATCAGAGATAAATAAAATCAAGAAGTATATGCTTGGTATGATTTTGAGGTCGATTGTAATGATTGGTATATGGATAGTTGTCATTTATGGGATGGAAACCACTTTGATATTTTATTTGATGACTCTACTCCACATTTTGTAGAGAACATCAATGTAACAAATAAGGAGCTAGTTATGATGACCAGTGTCCTTCCTGCATATTTTATAGTGGTATTATTCCTTCCAAATTCAGCTACGACCCTTTCCTACTATGTGGATGGATCTTCTTATTTGGATCCACATGATAGGTGTCAATATTTGGAGCATAATTTTCAGTTGGTTATTGGGTTCATATATCTTCCGTGTGGAGTTCACATGATCACTTGGACATGGGACCCTAGTTTACAATGGCGGTTGGACTACTTCAGCATGGTGGCTTTCAATTCTCCATGGGACCCTGGTTCTCTAGTATACTTCAGCACTATGGTCCACACTTATTATTGGGACCCTAGTATATGGTTGTACACTCTCATAACAAGCGTTGAGTACAACACTTTCATAAGGGGGATGGAATGTTAAGTAGCAAGAGAGGTAATGGGGGGGGTGGCTGGGGTGGAGGCAGAGGGCCCATAGTGATAATAGTGGAGGCCATTCAATGTAATGTGGACTAGGTCCACCATAGTATTAAATAAGGCCCACTATGGTAGTTATATATAATAAATGTAAGAGGAATTCTTAGAAGGTTCCTCCTCTAGAATGTTCATAGATGGTTGACATCACTATATAAAGGGGTTTAAGCAAGTGATGAGACAAGAAGATACGTATTGTATTTGGAGCGTGTAGCTCATTAGGAGGTTTCTCCCTCAAAGAGGCAAGTGAATAGGTGAGGATTTCTTCCATAATAGGATCCATTGTATGGTGTTCCCTACCCCAAGGGTTTGATAATAATAAAAGTGTGGTTTTATTCTATATTTCTCTGTGGATCTATTGAGATATTTGTGTATTCATTCTTTGGTTCTTAAAAGTTTTTCTAACCCATTATTGTTATTCAACCATTGTGCAATATCGAGGATGTACCATAAACAAGCTCTAGGTTGAAAGGTTCATCAAGTTTATTAATCACTGTAAGAAAATATATTGGAGACAACATATAATCACTGTAAGAAAATATATTGGAGACAACATATAGAAAATGATAACCTTGATTCTTGAAATATGGGAGTTAGTGACAAATTCAATTACTCTCTCTACAAGGGTCTTACATTTTAAAGAATTTCTCCAAAAGGATTTGATAAATGATGAAGTTTTTTATGAAGTAGTGGGTACATTTTCTAAGAAAGGTCCTAAGTTTAAGGATATATATAGGAGAGAATAAAATATTCTTCCAAAGAATTTGAAGAAAACATTCTTGTTGTTAAAATAAATTAAGTGGGCTTACTTGGAAATGTTGTTTTAAAATGTGATGTTTTTTTTGTTAATTTGTGCGGACCTGTTAATACGCGATCAACCTGTGGCTTGAGAAACCATGACTCAGGGGCATCTAAGCCGTCAAAATCACCCGGGGATCGCACCCGGCCTGAGCCACACCAACCCTTAACATGGTTGGATTTTTTGTCCCCGCAGGTTTCGAACTGGTGACTTTAACAACACAGAGTGGCTTAACAACACACTCCATCACCGACTGTCCTACACCTCGGGGACGTTGTCTAAATGTGATGTTATAAATACTGAAAGAGGTGATTTTTTCTTAAAACTTGTTTATTTGACTAAGGAACTGGATGGCCCACATATAATTATGGAATCAATGTTCTTATCAAAATATCAATTACAAGAGAAGTTGGAGGCCTTAAAGGTTGCTTGGGCTAGCGAATTCAATGAATCAATTGAATATTTTGAAGAAGAAGTGCAAAGGTGGTTAATCTAATACATGAACAAGAATGCAAATATTGAAGATACACTTAATCAATTGATCCTTGATCTTAAAGAGATAGAAAATGATTTATTTGAAACCAATACTAAACAAGAGATAATGGTTGATCCTATGTGGGAGTATATTGAATAGTGGTTAAGAAAAACCTTGGTTAAAATAACTAAAACGGATCAACAAGAAGCCAGTAATATAGTTATGCCACCTCCAGCTCAACAAAAACCTACTAAATACATATCAACAAGTATTAATGGTTTCAATCTTCCATCATAGTAAGTCAAGTAATAACTTTTTTTTCTCGTGATTCTTTTTCTTCCTCAGTTAGAAGTGATTTTGCTTTTCTTCTTTCATAACTTTTGAAAACCAAAGGCTGACCCCCGACTGTCTCCTTTCTGTCTTCTAGGTCTTTCTTTAATTTCATGGTCTTCAGGAGCCAAATCCTAGTCCTCTTTGAAGGACAAATTCCATTTACTTTTTATAAACTTTATAGGCATTATTACTTTTAAAAAGACATCTATTATTTTTTGAGGTTCCTAGAGAATTATTCAGGATATTGCATTAGTGATTTATCATAATTTTTATTTAAAACATGATATTTCAAATGTGTGTCTTTCAAAGTATTTTTGTATTTTGATTGGTTGATAATTTGAAGTTCCCTTCCATATGTTGTCCTTATATTCTTTCCTTTGCGAAACAATGTTTTTTACTTTGCTAAATACTATGATGGAAATGACGTTGTGTGAAAGCATTTACTCGGTTTATAATCTTGTATTATAGTGTAAATATTTACTTTCTCGGAGATTCTTGTTCCTTTATCAAGTATTTTTTTGCATGTGAATATTTGTTACAATAATTAGCCTAATCCTCTCACAAGCCCCTTTTTTATTCTTGTATGTTATTTAAAATATAGAGGAGTGTCACCTCTTTAAAAAGACAAAGGGATTGATCCTCATAATGTTATATTAAAAACCTTAAAACAATCTTTTAGATCAACAATAGATCCTTTGAATTTTAAATAGTATCAGAGTTTATGTACAAAGGCATCAATGCCAACACCTATTGGAAAACTTGAAAGGTAGGCTTTAACTTACCTTCAAAGATGCATGAGTTTTAGGAAAGCCAAATGCCCCATGCAACCCTAATAGGGAGAGATCTAAAAGAGTGAAGACATTTGTCAATGAAATACTCCTGAAAACTATCTGTTAAAGTATATTTATCCCATAGTTGTCCTTGACCAAGATGGCTCTCAATCTCTTGCCAAACTTGTAGTGTAAAGGAACAAGTTAGAAACAAGTGACAAATGGATTCGATCAATTTCTTAAAAAGACAAAAATACATGGCCCATATTTTCCCCACTTCTACAATCTATCCCATATATATACACACCCTTAAAAAATGTACTTTCTATTTCAGAAAAAAATAAAGTACATTCCTTAGGTACCCCAAAGCTCATAAAAAAATATAGCATAAATATACAACAAAGTTTCATCCAAAGAGTCAAAGCTCCCCATTTGTGTCTTTACGTAAGATCATCAAAAAAATATTTTCCTGGAAGTTTTTTTCAAAAGAGAAATCAAGCAAAAATAATCACTTTCATTTGTTTTACATTTGAAAAAAATTGCTTTCCCTCATGGAGATCAACTCCCCATTATATAATTCCTCCATAAATATTTGAAATTCAGATAGTTGTAGGGCCTCCTTTGAAAGGAATTCAACATCATAATTAAGTTCCTAGAAGATATTCTGGAACCTGATATGATGAAAAGAAACTGAGATAATATTTGTCCTTTGACCAAGGTTCAAGAAGATGGTGAAATGCAGTGAACAAGCTTCACCTCTATCAGATGGGCTCGGATTAAACAGGCGGGAATTTTTTTTTTGAATATGGCGATGGCGATTCAGGCGAACCAGATTCTCTTCGATCCAAGCAACCTTAGGGTAGTTACTGGACCTCACTGAACAGTATGTTATCCTCTTTTACGCCTGTAGTATGCAGTCTAACTTGACGGCTACTGTTTACCAAAGCGTATGCTCTCTATCCTGGAATGTGTTGTATGTTTCTTTCTGGACTGAGTGGTTTTGTCCTGTCTACCTGTTCGTATTTTTACGCCTGTAGTATGCAGTCTAACTTGACGGCTACTGTTTACCAAAGCGTATGCTCTCTATCCTGGAATGTGTTGTATGTTTCTTTCTGGACTGAGTGGTTTTGTCCTGTCTACCTGTTCGTATTTAGACTGTCCCATTGTCTTGGTCTATGCAGTTTTTGTCTTTTCTAAGCGTTTTTTTCCCTCTCCTGGACTGAGCTGCTCTTGTTCTTTCCTGACTTTGCGGCATTGTTTTGTCTTCTTGCTCGATAAGAGAAGGCCCCCCTGTCTTGGGCTGAGCACCACTGCTTTGGCCTGACTACCCTGACTCACTCGCTGCCAGTCTCATTCTGCCTTTGTTAACCTCCGCACTGACCTATCCCTATCCTCTCCTTTGGCATCCAAGTGGGCCTATAGCGGTCCCCCTTTACTTATCCATAATGGATTCACTAACCAATACTCTATTGAATCCATCTGATGAGCTCCTTTGGAAACAGGGTTTCTATGAGCATGTGGACTCACTGGAAAAAAGCTTTACGACTCTCCCCCCAAAGTCTGTTTCACACAACCGTTCCACTATCTCTGTTTTTCCAGTTGTATCTAACCCTCCCCCTCCGACAACTGCTCATCTCCCGAGTCCTGCTCCTCCTGGCTCCGACAGAACTCTCCCCAGTCCTTCAAATGGTTTTTTTGCACCAGACATCCAAACTCTCCCTCCTTCCTCACTCCGAGTGGCTCCCCCTGGACGCAAGGCTTGGAAATCAAACAGGAAAACCAAGCGCTTGATTTTGGGAGACAGAGTGGGTCTTGAAGACCTCTGTAGAATGTCTATTTGTGCCCTGGTAGGCCGAATCTCTTACAAATCTATGAATCCTCAGCCTCTCGAGGATTGGATAAAGAAAAATTGGCTTCCTCTCCTAGGATACTGTCCGGAAGTTCTGTATCTAAAAAGAGGCTGGCTCGGTTTCCATTGCAGAACCCCGGAAGACACCTCTCTGTTATTATCCTCTTCCTGGGTCTTTGGTGGAAGCAGCCTTATGCTAAAGCGCTGGCGTTTAGCTTTCAATCCGGACACCGATTATTTTTCTCACAGACACTTATGGGTGTTGCTCCTAGGTCTCCCTCTTCATTTCTGGAACAAAGAAGCTATCAGAGCGATAGGAGACTCTTTGGGGAAGTTCATCTCTTTTGACTCAGCTTCACTCTTGGGCTCCTCGAGAAAGATGACAAAGATTCTGGTTGAGATTGATATAACTGCTGGACTGCTAGAAAATCTGGAGATCGAATGGAGAGGCCGGAAGTATCTGCAGTCCCTGGACTATCTTGGCATTCCTTTTCGCTGCAACATCTGCCGAGAAACGGGCCATCTTCGTCGATCCTGTCCGGGTAAGTCCTGGTCCTTTACATCCGAAGAAGAGGAGCTACATCTTAACCCTCCAGAATATTCGACAGCTGACCCTTCTCTAGAGTTCTCGGCTGCACCTTTTGACCCACCTCCCCCCTTACCCGGCCAACCGTCTTCCCTATCGACAAAAATTTCCTACATTTGTTCTACTCTTTTCCACTCTCTCTCCACAGCTGAAAGGAAATCCATTGACTGCTCACAATGGTTTACTAACCCTCCTACTACTTCCCACACTCCTGTTTTAGAGAATACAGCGAGCTCCTCCTCACCAAATAATTTACTCGACTCTTTCCCTCACCCATCTTTTGAATCCACTCTCCCGACTATCCCTTTACCCTCTTTGCCTTCTCCTACTTCTACACAGCTGGCTGCTCAACCCTGCTCTACTACCCCTGGCAATGAACCTATTGACCCTCTAGCACCTCGACCGGCAACGGGTATATCACCTGGCAGCATCTTACCGACACATCATTCTCTATCTTCTTCTCAACCAACCGAACAACCCAGCCCCTCTAACCCTTGCACTGATCCTTTAGACTCTCAAGCTCTACCCCCAGGCTTTAGTCAGCCGCCTGAAACTGAGGACTCGCTATTGGCTTTTATAAACTCGACGTCTCCTCCTTTTTTGCCGGATCCCGCAGCACAGCTTCCTATTTTTCGTGGGAATGAACTCATCCCATCATCATCGACGGCAGGTGTATCCTCTGCTCAGCAATCTTCTTGTGAACAAAAATCCTTCTCTTGGTCACGAGGCTTGGGAGTCGAATTGTCCCCTTTACAAACAAGGAGCTCCAGGAAAAAAAAGGAAGCTCAAATCTACTCTCAGTCTACACCTATCGAACCTGCACAAAGTGGAAAGGCCCTTAGAGCAATGAAGGCCATTTCTCGTTCTAAATGATTGTGCTCTCTCTTAATTTGCGTGGAATTGGAGGTGTTCTCAAGACAACCTCCTTTCGTAAACTGCTAGATCACACTCGTCCAAATGTCATCCTCCTACAATAGACTCTCACTTCTGATAAAAAATCGAGAGCGTTCTTTCACTCTTTTCGATCTTCCTGGGTTACAGCAGCTGTAAGTGCTATCGGCAACTCGGGTGGCTTATTAGTGGCCTGGGATCCGGGATTTTTTGACTTGGTGGCCTTTCTCACCTGTGGTGGCTTACTGCTGATGGGGCGTTACTTGGCTACCAATCAAGACATTGCTTTCTTAAACGTTTATGGTCCTTGTCTAAACAAGGCTCAGTTCTGGACGGCTCTCGCAGATAGTGGTATTCTATCCATCCCCAACCTCATTTTAGGTGGTGATTTAAATATCACACTTTCTGCCGATGAACGCTGGGGTAGTGCTTTTTTGTCTGGTCCTGGAGAAGATTTTTACATAAATATCTTCCTGTCCAAAAATCTCTTCGATATTCTGCCGTGTAAAATTGCACCCACTTGGAGAAATGGGTGTTCAGGTACCGAAGCCAGGGCCAGCCGTCTTGACCGCTTTTTAATCTCAGATACTTTCTTGAACTCTACAGCCTTCCCCTCCTCGTGGGTTGAGTATCCTTTTTACTCCGACCACGCTCCCATCATTCTAAAGTTAAACCTCCCTTTACAGCCCTTCGCTTCGCCTTTTAAGTTCAACCATCACTGGATTCCTATTGCTGATTAATCTGATCTTGTCCATTCGACTTGGACAGACCCCCGATTCCTTTCTGAAGGTAACCCTCAGATGCGCATTCATTGGAAGTTAAAGGTCTTAAAGGCACGTACCAAGCACTGGGTTTTATCAAAGCAACAGGCAGAGGCAGCCCTCCTTCATTCTCTGGATTCGGAGATTAAAAAGTTCATTCATCTATCAACTTCTACAACACTGTCACTGATGGATTCTGAATCCTTAAAAGTTCTTGAGAGGCGCAGAGATCACATTCTTCAGGAAGATGAAAAGGCCTGGAGACTACGGAGCAGAGCGACCTGGCTCCATTGGGGAGACTCAAATACAAAAAAATTTCACAATCTGGCGAGTTTCAATAGAAATAAAAAACAAATCTGGTCCATTCAAAGCCACTGTGATGAAACAATTCGCGGCCAAGAGGCCATCAAAGCCAAGGCGGTTTCATATTTTGAGCAGATGTACAAGGTAGACAGGATTCCAACTCTTCCTGAGCAAGTTTCTTCAGCGAGCCTTTACCCAAAGCTGGTTACAGTTGCTGAAGCCACAGAACTCTTTAAACAAGTCACTCTCTCGGAGCTAAAGGATATTTTGTTCCACTTTAAAAAGGAGAGAAGCCCAGGTCCCGACGGCTGGACGACAGAGTTCTTCTGCCATTTTTTTTACCTTGTTGGCCCAGATCTTCTTCAGATGGTTGAAGACACGCGCATCAAAGGCAAGATCACAAACTGTATCAACTCCACCTTCCTGGCATTGATACCAAAAGAAAACAATTCAGTCTCTTTCAATGACTACAGACCAATTTCTCTTTGCAACCTTATCTACAAATTGGTATCAAAAGTCATCTCAAACCGCATGAAGCCTTATCTAGAAAAAGGACTGTCTGCTGAACAACTTGGTTTTTTAAAGGGTAGAAGAATACATGATGCCATAGGAGCGGCCCATGAGTGCCTTCACTCCATTAAACTGAAAAATCTAAAGGCACTGATCATGAAAATTGACCTAAAAAAGGCTTTTGACAGTATTGACTGTGGTTTTTTGAGACTTATCCTTCATTCAGCAGGTTTTGGAGTCTTGTTCACCGATTGGATTCTGGCGTGTGTCTCAAGTGCAAACTTCGCGGTGCTGATCAATGGGGAGGCGACTAGTTTCTTCAAATGTGAAAGGGGGCTCCGTCAGGGGTTCCCTCTCTCCCCTTATCTCTTTTTACTCATTATGGAATGTCTTAGCCTTCTCCTATCAAAGTCCATCTCTGATCTCAAAATCTCAGGTGTAAATGTAACAAAGCTCATTAAGATTATACATCTCATGTTCGTCGATGACATTCTCCTGATGTCAAAAGCTGACCTTTCAGAATGGCGTTATATTCTTGATGTCCTTCATATCTTTTGCAATGTTACGGGTTTGTCCATCAACTCTCACAAATCCATGGTTCACTATTGGGGAGTATCGGAAGCTGAGCTCTCGATTCTAAAGGACTCCATTCCCTTCCCTTTTCTAGACTTAAAAGATGGACTCACTTACCTGGGTTTTAGGCTGAAGCTAGGAGCCTCCACCTCTGCTGATTGGAGCTGGCTAGTGGCTATGTTCGAAAGAAAGATTGGTTTTTGGGGGAACAAATGGTTGTCCCTGGGGGGGGCGCTTCATTTTAGTAAAAGCAGTGCTTGAGGGGATGGCTATTTACTGGATGTCACTTTAACGTATCCCGACCAAAACCATTACCTTACTACGGAGGCTCTCCATCAACTTCCTCTGGAATGATCATGCTGGTAAATGACATTTACACCTTTGCAGCTGGCAGTCCGTTACAAAACCCCGAAAGGAAGGAGGTTGGGGGCTAAGGAACCTTACAATTTTCAACACGGCTCTCCTGGCCTGCTCATTCTGGCGAGCAATCACCCACAACAGCATTTGGCACCGAGTCATCTCAGATAAATATCTTGCTTCTCTACCTCTCCTCCGTTGGTTACGAAAGCCCTCCTTTGAGCTGAGACGTGCCTCTCCTTTTTGGAAAGGTCTGATCAATGCCTCTCCGGTGGTCTTTCATTGGCTTCGTTGGAAGCCTGGTACGGGTTCTGAAATACAAATTGGTAGAGATAAAGTACTCGAGATGGAGAATCTCTCCATTCTCTCGTCCTCTCTCAGATCTCATCTCTCTTTATTAAATATCAATACTCTGGCACAAGCAAAAGGGTCTTCTGCTTCTCCTCTCGTACCAGATGCTTGGATCCATAGCAGTAATCTATTGCTCCAGGGACGATTAGCAACCGAATGGGATGACTTCACAAATGCATTGAAGTCGGCCGGTATCTCTCTCTCCAACTCACCTGACTCTCTTCTGTGGGCCGGGGGCGATGCATCGGGGCTTCTGACTGTCAAAAGTGCATATGCGGCCGTCCTTCCTCCCTCTGCCGAATTTGTTGAGGCCCCGTGGCTCCACACAATCTGGAATTGGTCGATCCCTCTAAAAATCCGAATTTTTTGTTGGCTGTGTATTAATCATAGGTCGCTAACATGGGAGATGCTTCAAAAAAGAGGCTGGTAGGGCCCCGGCCGCTGCCCTCTCTGCACTCAAGCTACGGAGGATTTAAATCATCTACTGATCCACTGTTCTTTCTCAACATATATTTGGACTGTTATTTCCCAGCATTATACTCTACAGTCCGACTGGAAGGGCGCTTCCTTAATCGATTCCTTCTCAGCGTGGCATAAAGTCCGTTCAGCCCCCCTCTCGTTGGCAGCTCTCGTCTGCTGGTTCATTTGGATCGAGCGAAATCATGCAATTTTTGAAAATCGGCCTCCTAACCAAATTGCTGTACAGCACAAGATCTTCACCTCCTTTCACTGGCGGCCGTCCACTTTAAAGCTGATCAAAAACAAAGCTTGCATCCTTCACCTGGCGGAGGGCTTTACTCTTATATGTTTTGATGGTGCAGCTCAGCAGAATGGCCTTTGCTGTGGGGCAGGGGGGACTTTCAAATCCAACAAGTCTAGAACGACAAAATGGTTTTTAAACTGCGGCTCGGGATCCAACACAAAAGCCGAACTCATGGGCTTATGGGTTTCACTCTCCCTTGCTACGTTTTGGTCCTTAGACCATATTCTGGTTTTAGGAGATTCGAAAATTATAATCGATTGGATAAACCTCAACAGTAAGCTTCAATCAGTTCACATTGAAGGATGGAAGGAAAGAGCCCTGAAGCTGTCCAGAAATTTCTCAGACATCGAGTTCCGCCACATTCCCAGATCTCAAAACACAGCTGCGGATGTCCTTTCAAAGAAAGCTTTAGGTGGTGTGGTTGGTAGGCTCTCGGTTTATCATGTTGATAAAGGTGTCGAGAGTCCCACCACCTATTATAATCTATTCGAAGGATAACGATCTATCTAGGTTTTGTTACGTCTATTTCTTTGTAAGCTTCCTAGATATGCTTCTCCCTCCTTCCAATCAACGAGCTGTTCTCGTTATCTCTCTTTCTTGAAGCCACTATTTGCTCTTGTCTCATTTTTGGGTCTTTTTTATTGATCGACCTTTCTCGCTATACAGCTTGAGGTCTTTTTATTGTAAATGGATTTATACTCTTTATAAATTTGAGGGAATTTTTTCATGGAAAAAAAGTGATCCATGTTATCTATATGCAAGAGTCCATACATCCAGTAAATTGTCAGTTTTGAGTTTCTGTATACTTGCATCTCTGAAATGTTCCTCCTTGCGACACATTTAAGAAGAGAAAACAATGCCATGAACTCTACCTTATTATTAGTTCCCCCTCCCAACTACGCTTCACCTATAATAAAGTTATTTCTTGAGATAAGAAACTTGAAACCAATCCCAATAATGTTATCCAGCCCCTGGCACGCACTGTAAATAAAACCCCATGCAATATTTGGGATGATCTCAAGTAGAAACAGTTCCCTTGAATTTTCAATAGTATCAGAGTTCTTGTACAAAGGCATCAATGGAAATACCTATTGTGAAACCTAAAAGGTGGGTTGTAACTTACCTTCAAAGATGCACAAGTTTCGAGTAAGACAAATTCTCCATACAACCCAAATAGGGATCAATCTAAAAGAGTGAAGACGTTTGTCAATGAAATAGTCCTGAAAACTATCTTACAAAGTATATTTATCCCAAAGTTGTCCTTGACCAAGATGGCTCTCGATTTATTTCCAAACTTGTAGTATAAATGAACAAGTCAGAAACAAGTGACGATTGGATTCGATTATTTGCTTACAACGAAAACAAATACCTGACCCATATTTTCCCCTCTTCTGCAATCTATCCCACCTTAAAACATGTTCCTTTGATACCAACTAGAAAAATATAATTCCCTTCGGTGGCCCATTGATTTTCCTCTTGCCATAGCTACTTATACCACCAACAATGGTCATCTTCTTCAACAGACATCAAAGTTTGATAACCTAACTTTTATTTGTAGCATCCCCCCGAGTTTTTATAATACCATATCAATTCATCCTTCGTATTCATTAAATTAACATGAAAATTCCTTAGTTTTGACGTAAATTTGGACCAAAATTGATGCCACGTGATCTATAAACTAATAATCTCCACCGATAGCCAGTGTTGATGCCAAATAGAAGAGTGAATGGAATCCCTGATTCAGTTCAATGTGCAATAACCCAATTCATGTAACTGTACCACCAATTCCATTGGAAAAATAATACGTTCCCCACATCCAACTATTGCATCCATCATTATTCTAACATGCCTTCCTAATCCCACTTTCCACGCCAAATAATTTCCTATAAAAGGGAAGGCTAAGGTTAGCACTATCCATTGGTTAGATACATTTACAATATGATTTATCTGTTGGAATATCTAGTCCATAATGGTCCTTGATTCAATGTATTTTACAATTAAGAGATTCCTCCATAGACTATCGTTGGTTAAGAATATCCAAAGAGACTTGGTAGCTAGAGCATGTTTGAAGACTCATAAGTCCTTTATACCACAACTACCTAAGATTTCCATATTGGATAATTTGTTCTATTTGACCAAATGAGATCCTAGATACTTAGATTGGCCCTTCCATAGATAATTGTAGCACAGTTTATGGATACATGCTAATACCCCTTTTAGTATGAATGCCAAAAGATCCCAATAGATCCGTATAAATTCAATAACAGATTTTATAAGTACAATTCTACCTCCATAAGAGATCCACCGGTTAACCTAAAAGTTGATCTGGCATTCAATCTGAGCCAACCAATTCCTGTCTGTAGAGTTGTAGTTATTAGGTTTTAGAATGAACTCAATATACCTGAGTCCCTCCCCTGGCTTGTGAATAGGAAAGTTGAAAATATTTTGAAAAAGATTTATATGGTCCACCTGAGCTCTAGGAATATAAATAGCTAAATTATCTACGTTTATGATCATTCTTGTTGCTTAACAAACGAGATTTAATGTGTATTTGAGAGTTTTCCATCAACTTCTACACAATAACAAAATATCAGAATGTCATCAATAAATAAAATATGAGATAGACGTCCAGAGTGCCCGAATCAAATTCCTCAAAAATAATTCACGTGCTTTGTCTATGTAATCGATCAACTAAAACCATACACAACGAGAAAAAAGAGGTAAGGATACAAAGGACATACTTGTCGAAGACCCCAACCCGATTTAAATAAATAATAACCTTCCCCATTAGTAAGAATTGCAAATGAGACCGAAGTAACATAGGTCATAATCTATTTGACCATGGGAAGATCAAAACCAATATGCAGGAGCAAGAGATGAAGGTACAACCTTGAGACTCTGTCATAGAACTTTGAAAGGTCGATCTTAATGAATGAGACCAGGTACTTATCTACCTTGATTGAATGCAATCCCTCTTTATCCAATTCAATTTCTTCATGTATGAGTCTTCCTTTTAGAAAACCAAATTATTCTGGAGAAAATATTTTGGAGAGCACCAATTTTAAATGAGTAGCAATGATTTTGGAAATGATTTTGTAAATATAGTTGTAGATGGAAATGGGATGAAAGTCATTAAAGGAGTCTGGGCAATCAAATTTCAAAATGACTGCAGTAAAATTTGAATTTATAAAGGATAGTAACTTACCCAAGGTCTGGACTTGTTCTACCACCTAGAGCAAGTCGTCCCCAATGATATCAAAAAAATGGTTAAAGAATTATGCAGTCCATCTATTCGAACTGAGCATTTTATCTTTTTTGAAGCTAGAGATGACCATCCATAGCTCTTCTTTTGAATTTTCCTGGAACAAATTTGCATTTTCCTCATCCCCTATGAGTCTCGAGAACAGATATATTTGCTTAATAATAACATCAATAAAAAAAATACTCTAGTTCTTTAAACAAGTTTTTGAAATGATCTACTCCAAGGTTCTCCAAAGCATTAAAACCACACATCCGATTTCCTTGAGGATCAAAGAGTTCCCAAATGGTATTCTTATTTTTCCTGTGGTTGGAGAAATTATGGAAATACTTGGAGTTATGATCACCTTCCTTTATCCATATAGCATGACTTTTGAGTCGCCAAGCCTTCTCTCGCTCCAATAAAAAAGATTGCCTTCTAGCTTCTAATTCTTGAATAACAGATAAAACATTAGGAGATCCCCACAAACNATATAAATTCATGCTCACTTTTCCATAGCTCCATATCTGTATTATTCCTTTGGTCCTTGGCCCACTTGTTGACTATTACTTTCATCTTCTAAAGTTCAGAAATGAAATGAACACTGAACTAGTCATTTGTGTTAGAATGAAGGGGACACCAAGTCAAGATCATTAATGTTGTGGATTCCTCCAATTCCACCCATGATGAATTATACTTAAAGGAAGAGCCAGGATTCCCCTTCCACTCCGACCGTCTCAGGTCCATGAAGATGGGAAAATGGTCTGAGCAATGCACTGGACCTACCTAAGAACGATATATATCAATGCCCTGAAGAATTTTATAATCGGAGATGAACTGGTCCAGTCGTTTGGAGACTTCCTCACCACCACTTCTATTGTTGTTCCACATAGGCTTAATGGTAATAGGTTCTACATCAACCAATACTATCAGTTCAAGATTGTCTATGGAAAATATGGCCAACTTGTCTTCATGGGCCAAAGGCCCCCAAGTCTCTTCCTTTCTAATTGTAATATTTAAGTCACCTCCAATAATGATATTATCAACGCAAAGATATTAAAAGGAAAATAACCATCTCTAGAATACCTCCTTACCCTCATAAGGTCCATACAAATTGAGAATTAAAAGAGGTTAATCCAATTATTTACATAAAACTTATGTAAATAGTCTCGAGGCAACTAATTTTTTTTTAATAAATCATAGTTAGAAGAAATCCATGTTATGAGACCTCCCAAATTCCCTTCATAGTCCAAACCAAAAAATCCCCAACTCAGAAATAATTTCTCCAAATCAGGAATGATTTTGTTACAATGACCCATCATTTCTTGAATTAGGATAATGTCGGGGTGATCTAGATCAATAAATATCTTCAAGGAAATTTTTTTGGCCCTTCTCCCCAGGCCTTGAATGTAGGGTACCAGGTCTATTATATTAGCAGAGAAGAGAAATAATGCAGAAAATAACACCAAGATAGAAACATAATACAACAATAATGCAAAGATAACAATGGAACAACAAATTATATGGAACCACAAGACCGGAATTATACCTTTATTGATAGGAAACGAGGTTCACTTGCCTCTTTGAGGGGGAAACCTCCAGTAGAGCAGAGCTCTATTAAAATAGGCCTATCAGCTGCAGGAGTCCAAGTGAAAGAATTATTTTTAAGGAGAACAATGAGAGGCACTGCAATCTTTCCATAATTCTAAACAAACGTGCAATAATATCGTTGTTTTCAAGTTTATGTGGTGAGGAGTTTCACAAATGTTCTTCGGATAATCCCAAGTGAAAGAATTATTTTTAAGGAGAACAATGAGAGGCACTGCAATCTTTCCATAATTCTAAACAAATGTGCGATAATATCGCTGTTTTCAAGTTTTTGTGGTGAGGAGTTTCACAAATGTTCTTTGGATAATCCCAAGTGAAAGAATTATTTTTAAGGAGAACAATGAGAGGCACTGCAATATTTCCATAATTCTAAACAAACGTGCAATAATATCATGTTAAACCCAGAAAACCACGGAAGATTTTGATAGTCTTGCAGTGAGGCCAATCTTAAATTACTTCAATCTTCTTAGGATCCACCCAAACACCATCCTTTCCAACAATATGACCCAAGTACTCAACGTCTGAGGTGCCAAAGGAACATTTAGAGTGTTTGAGGAAAAGTTGATGCTGAGAGAGTAGATGGAGAACTTGATCCACATGGGCAAGATGGGATTGCCAAGTTTTACTATAGATGAGAATATCATCAAAGAAAACTAAGACAAAATGACTGAGAAAAGGAAGGAAGACATGATTCATGAGGATTTGGAAGGTGGAGGGGGAATTACATAGGCCAGAGGGCATGACCAAGAACTCATAGTGACCATCATGAGTTTGAAAGGCAGTCTTGTGGATGTCAACTTCTAGCATATGTATCTGGTGGTAGCTAGAACGCAGATCAAGTTTAGTGAAGTACTGAGCCCCACTCAACTCATCCAAGAGATCATCAATGATAGGAATGGGAAACTTGTCCTTGATGGTGAGTTTATTGAGGGAATGAAAGTCATGACACATGCACCAAGTACCTTCTTTCTTAAGTACCATGACCACATGAGAAGAATAAGGGTTGGTACTGGAGTGGATAACACCTGCTTGGAGCAATTCCTACACTATTTTATCAATTTAATTCTTTTGGGAAAAGGGATTACGATAAGGATGAACATAGGGAGGAAGAATACCATGAACAAGGGGTATGGTATGATCATGAACACCACGAAAAGGAGAAAGTCCCTGAGGAGTGGAAAAAACATCTTGGT
Organism: Picea sitchensis; assembly: GCA_010110895.2. Classification (NCBI taxonomy): domain Eukaryota; kingdom Viridiplantae; phylum Streptophyta; class Pinopsida; order Pinales; family Pinaceae; genus Picea; species Picea sitchensis. Next base: position 59,560 of record SNQJ01S0046442.1, read on the forward strand.
GTTTGGAGATAATAGCTTGGAAGTTAGGATGCACAGAGGGTGTCTCAACCACTTGAATAGAATGGAGTTGAGCAATAATAACAGAGTGGCCTTTCTTGAGGAGATTTTCCATGCGATTGGAACTAATGATCTTAGGAGAACCAGCTGTGAGACCTTGGAAGTGATACCTTTGTCCCTCCTATTGGAATTGCATGGTTAATTACTTAAAATCCATAAGAATGGGACCCAAAGTGCATAACCATTCAACACCTAGCACAATGTCACAACCACCCATTTCGATGGAAAACATATGATATTTCAGGTGGTAATGTCCAATTTGAAGACGTACACTTTCACAACACCCACCACATTTCATGGACCCACCATTGGCTATCATGATTTGAAAATTATTGACAACAAAAATATAGCAATTGGTTTCCTGGGCAATGCAACGATGAATAAAATTGTGGGTGCTACCACTGTCAACAAGGATGGTGACCTTCCTATGCTTAATATAGCCAATGAGATTGAGGTTTTGTGGAGCAGAGAAGCTAGTGAGTGCATGCAAGGAAATGAGTGGGTCAACTTCAGGTGGGTCAACAGGCTCCTGGGTAGCATCTGGAAGGGAGGGCTCTTCAACAAGGGGAACTGCCACATATTCTTCAAGAACATATTCAGACATGGCCATCATTTGTTTTTGTTCCTTACACTTTTTCCCTGAAAAATATTTTTCAGCACAATTATAGCAAAGACCCTTTAGTTGGAGTTCAGCCATTTCAGCCCTAGTTAATTTCTGGACCTTGAGGGGAGTGAAATGGGGGTTAGGATTAGTGGGTTGAGGGTAAGGAACAAAAGAGGGTTTTTTGTTCAGGGAAAAAACAACTTGTTTTGCCTCTTTAACACGTTTAGTAGCTTCCAACTAGGTCTGAGGGAGGGCCATGAGAACCTAGGATCATATTTCATCCTTTAGGCCACTGGTAAAGCATTCACAGAAGAACGCATCTGACATGCCCTCGACTCGAAATGCCAAATGCTCAAAATTAGTTATAAAGTATTCCACTGTGCCTGACTGTTTCAACTTGGTCAAACGACCAAGATAGTGGGCATTAGTGTCAAAGCGGTCATAGAGCTCTGTAACAAACTGGGTCCAAAAAATATACCCCTGACGTGAATTTTTATGCCATTTCCACCATTTCCATCATTCAGGATCTAGACAGAGGACAACATAATGAAGTTTGGCCAACTCATCAGTAATACCATGCAAAGAAAAATAATGCTCCATTTGAGTGACCCAAACCATAGGATCAAAGCCATCAAATTTATTAACCTCGATGCGGGAAATATGGGGGTCACGATGAAATGAGTTGGATTGAAAATTCATAGAATGAGAGGAATCAACAACATCTGGTTGGTCCGAGGAGGAAGGACCTGGAGGGAAGTTCAACAACTGGTTGATAACAGACTAGAGGGTGTCAAATTGGTTCATGAATTTGGCTTCCATGGTGTCAAATTTGTGTTGGACTTGGGTCTCGAATTATGCAAGGCAGGAATTGGTAGAGCCAATCTCAGATGTCACATGTTGGATGGAGTCTTGGGCTTATTTATGGAAGCTTGTGGGTCTTGGTTGCGGGTGGTGGTCATTTGGAGATGGGTAGTGCGGGTAAGGAAAAATGGGTGGGTGGGACCAAAAAAAAGGACTTATAAGTTATAGGTACCATGAAGATCAGGGAAAGAAGGGAAATATAATGGAATAGGCGACAAAATAGGGAAGCTAAGAAGGGGTCGGGTCCACTGAAAAAAAAAAAGGATTAAAAATGAAAGGTATGACTGCGATTAGTGAGAAAAGGGGAATCGAATGGGATAGGTCCCAAATAAGTGTGTCAGCGGGACCAATATACATTTTTTTTTCTTTTTACTCCTGCGAATTTATACTTCGGCCTGAATCAATGACGAAATTCCCAAATGCTTAACAGGAAGAAATGTGTAGTAATTTCACAACAATAATGTAGAAGGCACAAATGCACGACAATAGATATTGTATGTTCTGGTTTTTTTTTTTTTT
>SNQJ01S0046442.1:68976-83437 GCA_010110895.2 Picea sitchensis
TCATTCAGGTGAAGGTAAAACCGTCGAGTTTTCACCTCACCAAGTTGTAATCAAGGATCTAAAAGATCCTAAACATGTTCTTGCAACTGGAATTGTTGATGATATTACTAGGTTGTACAAGTTTGACAACTTTGGGTCATCAATTTTTTCATAAGTTTTTGTTGCTCATAGCGATGACTTGAGCAAACTTTGGCATGAGCGGTTTGGTCATCTAAACTATAGTCTATCTAGACACTTAAGAGTTAGGTATAGAATTAGGTAAAAGTGTTAGTTTGGTGATCTTAACTAACTTTGGCATGAGCGGTTTGGTCATAGAAACGATAGTCTATGGAGGAATCTCTTAATTGTAAAATACATTGAATCAAGGACCATTATGGACTAGATATTCCAACAGATAAATCATATTGTAAATGTATCTAACCAATGGATAGTGCTAACCTTAGCCTTCCCTTTTATAGGAAATTATTTGGCATGGAAAGTGGGATTAGGAAGGCATGTTATAATAATGATGGATGCAATAGTTGGATGTGGGGAACGTATTATTTTTCCATTGGAATTGGTGGTACAGTTACATGAATTGGGTTATTGCACATTGAACTGAATCGGGAATCCCATTCTCTTCTATCTGGCATCAACACTGGCTATCGGTGGAGATTATTAGTTTATAGATCATGTGGCATAAATTTTGGTCCAAATTCACGTCAAAACTAAGGAATTCTCTTGTTAATTTAATGAATATGAAGGATGAATTGATATGGTGTTATAAAAACTCGGGGGGGATGCTACAAATAAAAGTTAGGTTATCAAACTTTGATGTCTGTTGAAGAAGATGACCATTGTTGGTGGTATAAGTAGCTATGGAAAGAGGAAAATCAATGGGCCACCGAAGGGAATTATATTTTTCTAGTTGGTATCAAAGGAACATGTTTTAAGGTGGGATAGATTGCAGAAGAGGGGAAAATATGGGTCAGGTATTTGTTTTCTTTGTAAGAAAATAATCGAATCCAATCGTCACTTGTTTCTGACTTGTTCATTTATACTACAAGTTTGGAAATAAATCGAGAGCCATCTTGGTCAAGGACAACTTTGGGATAAATATACTTTGTAAGATAGTTTTCGGGACTATTTCATTGACAAACGTCTTCACTCTTTTAGATTGATCCCTATTTGGGTTGTATGGGGAATTTGTCTTACTCGAAACTTGTGCATCTTTGAAGTTAAGTTACAACCCACCTTTTAGGTTTCACAATAGGTATTTCCATTGATGCCTTTGTACAAGAAATCTGATACTATTGAAAATTCAAGGGAACTGCTTCTACTTGAGACAATCCCAAATATTGCATGGGGTTTTATTTACAGTGTGTGCCAGGGGCTGGATAACATTATTGGGATTGGTTTCAAGTTTCTTATCTCAAGAAATCACTTTATTATAGGTGAAGCGTAGTTGGGAGGGGGAACTAATAATAAGGTAGAGTTCATGGCATTGTTTTCTCTTCTTAAATGTGTCGCAAGGAGGAACATTTCAGAGATGCAAGTATACGGAAACTCAAAACTGACAATTTACTGGATGTATGGACTCTTGCATATAGATAACATGGATCACTTGAACCTTGGTCAAAGGACAAACATTATCTCAGTTTCTTTTCATCATATCAGGTTCCAGAATATCTTCTAGGAACTTAATTATGATGTTTAATACCTTTCAAAGGAGGCCCTACAACTATCTGAATTTCAAATATTTATGGAGGAATTATATAATGGGGAGTTGATCTCCATGAGGGAAAGCAATTTTTTTCAAATGTAAAACAAATGAATGTGATTATTTTTGCTTGATTTCTCTTTTGGAAAAAACTTCCAGTAAAATATTTTTTTGATGATCTTATGTAAAGACACAAATGGGGAGCTTTGACTCTTTGGATGAAACTTTGTTGTATATTTAAGCTATATTTTTTATGAGCTTTGGGGTACCTAAGGAATGTACTTTATTTTTTTTTCTGAAATCGAAAGTACATTTTTTAAGGGTGTGTATATATATGGGATAGATTGTAGAAGTGGGGAAAATATGGGCCATGTATTTTTTGTCTTTTTAAGAAATTGACCAAATCCACTTGTCACTTGTTTCTAAATTGTTCCTTTACACTACAAGTTTGGCAAGATATTGAAAGCCATCTTGGTCAAGGACAACTATGGGATAAAGATACTTTAACAGATAGTTTTCAGGAGTATTTCAATGACAAATGTCTTCACTCTTTTAGATCTCTCCCTATTAGGGTTGCATGGGGCATTTGGCTTTCCCAAAACTCATGCATCTTTGAAGGTAAGTTAAAGACTACCTTTCAAGTTTTCCAATAGGTGTTGGCATTGATGCCTTTGTACATAAACTCTGATACTATTTAAAATTCAAAGGATCTATTGTTGATCTAAAAGATTGTTTTAAGGTATTTAATATAACATCATGAGGATCAATCCCTTTGTCTTTTTAAAGAGGTGGCACTCCTCTATATTTTAAATAACATACAAGAATAAAAAAAGGGGCTTGTGAGAGGACTAGGATAATTATTGTAACAAATATTCACATGCAAAAAAATACTTGATAAAGGAACAAGAATCTCCGAGAAAGTAAATATTTACACTATAATACAAGATTATAAACCAAGAGAGTAAATGCTTTTACACAACGCCATTTCCATCATAGTATTTAGAAAAGTAAAAAACATTGTTTCGCAAAGGAAAGAATATAAGGACAACATATGGAAGGGAACTTCAAATTATCAACCAATCAAAATACAAAAATACTTTGAAAGACACACATTTGAAATGTCATGTTTTAAATAAAAATTATGATAAATCACTAATGCAATATCTTGAATAATTCTCTAGGAACCTCAAAAAATAATAGATGTCTTTTTAAAAGCAATAATGCCTATAAAGTTTATAAAAAGTAAATGGAATTTGTCCTTCAAAGAGGACTGGGATTGGGCTCCTTAAGACCATGAAATTAAAGAAAGACCTAGAAGACAGAAAGGAGACAGTCGGGGGTCAGCCTTTGGTTTTCAAAAATTATGAAAGAAGAAAAGCAAAATCACTTCTAACTGAGGAAGAAAAAGAATCACGAGAAATTTTTTTTATTACTTGACTTACTATGATGGAAGATTGAAACCATTAATACTTGTTGATATGTATTTAGTAGGTTTTTGTTGAGCTGGAGGTGGCATAACTATATTACTGGCTTCTTGTTGATCCGTTTTAGTTATTTTAACCAAGGTTTTTCTTAACCACTATTCAATATACTCCCACATAGGATCAACCATTATCTCTTGTTTAGTATTGGTTTCAAATAAATCATTTTCTATCTCTTTAAGATCAAGGATCAATTGATTAAGTGTGTCTTCAATATCTGCATTCTTGTTCATGTATTAGATTAACCACCTTTGCACTTCTTCTTCAAAATATTCAATTGAGTCATTGAATTCGCTAGCCCAAGAAACCTTTAAGGCCTCCAACTTCTCTTGTAATTGATATTTTGATAAGAACATTGATTCCATAATTAAATGTGGGCCCTCCAGTTCCTTAGTCAAATAAACAAGTTTTAAGAAAAAATCACCTCTTTCAGTATTTATAACATCACATTTAGACAACATTTCACGTAAGCACTTAATTTTTTTTAACCAACAAGAATTAATTTGTTTCATACGATTCTTGGAAGGAATATTTTATTCTCTCCTATATATATCACTTAAACTTAAGACCTTTGCTGAAAATGTACCCACTGCTTCTTCATAAAAAACTTCATCATTTATCAAATCCTTTTGGAGATATTCTTTAAAATGCAAGACCCTTGTAGAGAGAGTAATTGAATTTGTCACTAACTCCCATATTTCAAGAATCAAGGTTATCATTTTCTGTATGTTGTCTCCAATATATTTTCTTACAGTGATTAATAAACTTGATGAACCTTTCAACCTAGAGCTTGTTTATGGTACATCCTCGATATTGCACAATGGTTGAATAACAATAATGGGTTAGAAAAACTTTTAAGAACCAAAGANTATGTTGTCTCCAATATATTTTCTTACAGTGATTAATAAACTTGATGAACCTTTCAACCTAGAGCTTGTTTATGGTACATCCTCGATATTGCACAATGGTTGAATAACAATAATGGGTTAGAAAAACTTTTAAGAACCAAAGAATGAATACACAAATATCTCAATAGATCCACAGAGAAATATAGAATAAAACCACACTTTTATTATTATCAAACCCTTGGGGTAGGGAACACCATACAATGGATCCTATTATGGAAGAAATCCTCACCTATTCACTTGCCTCTTTGAGGGAGAAACCTCCTAATGAGCTACACGCTCCAAATACAATACGTATCTTCTTGTCTCATCACTTGCTTAAACCCCTTTATATAGTGATGTCAACCATCTATGAACATTCTAGAGGAGGAACCTTCTAAGAATTCCTCTTACATTTATTATATATAACTACCATAGTGGGCCTTATTTAATACTATGGTGGACCTAGTCCACATTACATTGAATGGCCTCCACTATTATCACTATGGGCCCTCTGCCTCCACCCCAGCCACCCCCCCCATTACCTCTCTTGCTACTTAACATTCCATCCCCCTTATGAAAGTGTTGTACTCAACGCTTGTTATGAGAGTGTACAACCATATACTAGGGTCCCAATAATAAGTGTGGACCATAGTGCTGAAGTATACTAGAGAACCAGGGTCCCATGGAGAATTGAAAGCCACCATGCTGAAGTAGTCCAACCGCCATTGTAAACTAGGGTCCCATGTCCAAGTGATCATGTGAACTCCACACGGAAGATATATGAACCCAATAACCAACTGAAAATTATGCTCCAAATATTGACACCTATCATGTGGATCCAAATAAGAAGATCCATCCACATAGTAGGAAAGGGTCGTAGCTGAATTTGGAAGGAATAATACCACTATAAAATATGCAGGAAGGACACTGGTCATCATAACTAGCTCCTTATTTGTTACATTGATGTTCTCTACAAAATGTGGAGTAGAGTCATCAAATAAAATATCAAAGTGGTTTCCATCCCATAAATGACAACTATCCATATACCAATCATTACAATCGACCTCAAAATCATACCAAGCATATACTTCTTGATTTTATTTATCTCTGATGTCCACCATCAAATATATCCCCTACATGCTAGCCAAGGAATCATGAATACTATGAAAACTATCCTCGTGGCCATCTTCAAAGTCATGAAATGTGTCATGCATTTGGGATTTGAATGCTTCAAGCATCTGTAGAATTTTCTCGAGGGTTTGAGAGTGAATATCCATTTGAAACACCACATAAAATATACCAAAAGAAATCCATGGAAATTATCTATCCAATTGGTCTAATCTGGTAGCAATTTGAGCACCATGTGCAAAGTTATGGACTTTGCAGTCCCGTCGCCGTCACGAAAAACCCCCAAAAATGGTTATTTTAAATCAGCTATATCTTCACTTCCGTAACTCCAATTAAGACGATTTTTTTTTGAATTTGGGTGAAATTGTGATAAGAACTCCAATATGTAATTTGTTTGGGCAAATTATGTCCCAGGTGCTACAAAAATTAGAAAAATTGTGCGGCCATCCGTGGAAAAAACTTTGAAACTAGCAGATTTTAAAATGTCAATAACTTTACTTCTCAGACTCTGTTTCAAACGATTTTTTTTTAAATTGGGTGTTTTTCTGAGAGGAACTCAGATCTACAACCCATTTTTGAAATTTTTTCACATGAATATATAGAAATATTCCATAATGTCGCGGCCCTCTTTTTATTCTCTGAAAAAATTTGAAAAAATAGAAAAAAAAAAAATTGCCCACAATTCCTACCAAGGAAAGTGCTCTGATACCACTTGTTAAGAACCAAAGACTGAATACAGAAGTATCTCAATATATCCACAAATAAATATAGAAGAAACCACACTTTTATTATGATCAAACCCTTGAGGTAGGGCAACACCATACAATGGATCCTATTATGGAAGGGATCCTCTCATGTTAACTTTCCTCTTTCAGGGGGAAACTTATTAATGAGCTACACGCTCCAAATACAATACTTCTCTTCTTGTCTCATTAGATTGCTTGAACCCCTTTATATAGTGTTACCAACCACCTATGAACATTCTAGATGAGGAACCTTCTAGAAGTGGAACCTTCTAAGAAGTCTTCTTATATTTATTATATCTAACTACCATAGTGAGCCTTATTTAATACTATAGTGAACCTAGTCCACCTTACATTTAATGGCCTCCACTATTATCACTATGGGTCATTCCCCCCTCCTCCCCCACTTTCTCTCTAGCCACCTAACACAAACAAAGGTATTGGAAGTGAAGTTTTTTCCAATTATTTTACTTTTTCATTTAGGATCAAATTCTACTTCTTTATCTTGTCGATGGAATACTTTAGGGATTCACTAGATGTTCATGGAACTCCACAATTTTTTATGGTTTTACCCCTTGAAGATCGATCTCTGATTTTCATTTTTCAAAAATCTTCTTATTTTTTAATTGTACTTTTTCAATTAACAACATTTTTGAATTCTTATCATAGGTCACATGGTGCAAAGTGACAGATTCCTCCTCAAATACTTATGGCTCCTAATAAGCCAACTCTTATACTAATTATTTTGTCTCGATCATCCTTTGTTCGGCCCAGTTGGGCTCCTCTATCATGTCATCAACCTACATGTCTTTAGGACTCGTTTGAGTTTCAGGTTCTTCATGTCCCTCTTTCTGGACTTTTGTTTTTCTTTTTACAGATACATGAACATTGTGTGATTTTTAAATTGACTTTTTGGTGGGGTCTTTATCTCCACCATCATATGAATTTATAGTGGATGAACTTCTCTATTCTTGACTGTTATTTTGTGGTTTTATTTTTATTGAGGTACTCTTTTGTGACACATTTGGTGAACCTGGGTTTTTACTTGTTGCTTCTCGAACTCATTTCTTATAGTATTCATTGGTGTTAGCCAATGCCTCAATATCATCTAGGGTGGTTCTAGGAGATGCTTCAAGAGTATTTTGATTATCTCCCTCTCCTTCTAAATGTGTGCCGAAAACAAATCCTTAGGGTCAAAACCATGAATTGCCTGAACTTTTTTGAAATTGAACTGGCCAAATTGAGTAGTATATTCATCCAAATTAGAAGTGTTCTTCACAGACATTTCTCCAATTTCCCATGGCAATGGAACATTGGATTTTTTTTTCTTTTTTTCGTTGAAGAAATGTACCCAATATTTTTATTGTTTGCAAAGTTCAACAATAAAAATGATGTGAGAAACATAAAATGGCAGTAGAGAGGGTTTCCCTTAAAATCCATAAATTCTAATGAAACTGAAATCTTCCATGGTTTCAAAAACTCTTTTTTCTGAAAGAAATGATGCAACTTCTAATGATAGTTTGGACATGGTAGGACTATGAATCATCTTCTTAAAAGAGGACAATAAGGCATTTTGTACTTCATAGAAATTGTATGGGGCATGTTGATGTTTACAACATTAGAAAGGTACTTCCACACATGCCTAAGTGCCTATATGTATTGAAGTCATCCAAAGACTTCTACCTTAATATTTTACTTTAATTAAAGGAGTTACTAAAGTAAAGTTGTTTTATTAATTAGTTAATTTCATTTAATGAAATGTTAAAGTTATTAGCATTAGTGAATTAAATATTATCAATTGATCTCAAGTGAGGTGAGAAGTAATCGTTGCCATCAATCACTTTGGAGATTAGGGTTAGGTCACAATTCAATATTATAAAAGCAAGGTTCGGGTAAAGAAGGGAGGTGAATTGATTTGACACAGAGGGAAAATGAGGAATGTGGCTCAAGAGCTTGGATCACTAAGGACTGTGATTCAAGGAGATCTCAGATAGGTGGAGAAGGACTTCCATCTAGAGATCAATACAAGTCTGGGAGAAGAGAGAACATAGGCATCCACAAGTGGGTTTCAACAGATTGGAGCCGTAGAAGCAGGGTCGTGCTATATGGATTTTTTCATACAATTTTTTTGCATGTATACGTGGGTTTTAGTTGAGTCAGGTGTGTATACACGATTTTTCCTAAGGAAATGCATGTACATCTCGGGAATCGTAAAATTTCTGGATCGTATAATAGACCAAGAGTTGTTATGGTTTGCAGGTGCTACCTAATTTTCTTGTATTTCTCTGTGGGCCATTTTCCCAGTAAGAGAGCCCTTGTAAGCTTTGAAGTTATTTGAATGATAAGCTGAGTTGAAGGGAAGAATATATTTGTGTATTGTGTATGAGATTTTGGTTTCCAATATTACTTCCACTATGTATTTGAGTTCATTATTCCAACAAGTGTGTATTTTTTATGAGCTGCTAATTTGATTTACAACAAGGAAATCACTAGATAACAAAGTACCTAGGTGTCGTGATTAAGGAATTTCAATAGGGAATTATGCCTCCATAACACTGGATATCAGAATGAAACTAAATCATTCTTGAATTCTACATTCTTAGCTCTGGGTAGGTCCTAAAAAATATGGCAATAAATTATAACATAAACTAGATAGGAAGTCATGTAAAATTTATTTGTATTCCTAAGGCTTCCCAATTGAAACGAAATATCATTTGAAATGATCCAGGCCCAGTCAATTACAACATTTTCATGAATTAAATGATATAGAATATATACAATATACTTTGGCACTGAGGCTATGGAATCTTATCCAATTATTTTGGCAAATAGCTATGCAAATTCTTTATATGGATATTTTAAAGAGCATACCTTAACCTGTGTGGCATTAACATCGCTAGTTAGGCTTGTGAGAAATCTTTCAAGGAACTCCATTCCCCCGTCGTGAAATTTTAGAAAATCATCTGCTTCGGTATTTTTGAATGTTAGACTAGGATCAGGAAGTCTCAACGTTCATTTAAACATTGAAGGTGCTAAAGAGATCAGTGATTTTCTCTGAATTTGAATAACTCTTCTCTCTGTGTCAAATTTATTAGCACACCAGAGGACCAACTCTTTGAAATTAGCTACTTCTGGCACACATCCAACTAATGCAATACCTGAGGTCCAAACCTTGTTCAACTTTTTTTTCTTCGAATGAAAGAGCGGAGTACCACTTGTAGGCATGTGACCATTGAAATTAGTGATATTCTCATGAATAGGTGGCGCTTTTGTCAAAAAAATTTGTTTACAACATTGTTTTTTATTTCTTATTTAATTTTACCATGTATTGCCTTGATTATCAAGTGGTTTAGCTCTTAATTCGAGGGTACTAATTCCACAGTTTGATTTAATATTTATGGCAGAGATTTTTTGAAAATTGTGCTACTTAATAATGGTATCCAATTCATACAAGTGACAACAAATGTGGTGATGAGAAATAAATGTCGTCAGGAATGGTGATATCGTATTGAAATGTATGGAAAATGTTGAAGTATGGAAGTGCAAAGTGATGAATGAAGAGTGCATTTTGTGGATTTCAAAATTGCAGGATGCGGGATGTAGAAGACAAAAACAGAGATATGAGGGGGACTCTCGCATCCGCAATCAAGAAATATGTTAAGTATCAAATCAGTCGATTATGTGGGTTGTGGAAATATGTGGTTTATTTTGAAGTATGTGAAAATGCAAGATGTGGGGTTGTGATGTTGCGGAAAGGAGAATGGAAAGAAGGGGAGGACCATGCATCTGCATTAAACAAAAATAGTTAAGTGTCAAGAAGAGGTACATTATGAGTGATGCAAAAATGGGAAGGGTCTTTTTGAGGGTTGTGAGACGTAGGTATTTGTGGGATAAGGGACGACTTAGTCTTCTGCAATGGGACTCCCACAACAAAATAAATGGCTAAGTGTTAAGATTGTGGAGGGGTGAAAAATAAACTAAGTATCAAACTTGCGGACTTTGCGGACTTAGTGGTAGCCCACTCCACAACCTGCAATTTTGAAAAATGGTTAAGTATATGATATACAAGAAACACAAAAAATGACTAAGTATTGACTAATATACAAAATCGTTGATCAACAAAAGTGAATCAACAACTACTTTCGCTCGAGATCAACCCAAATACTACATGGGGGTTTTTTTACGGTGCATGCTAGGGGTTGGATAACATTAGTGGGGTTGGTTTGAAGTTACATATCTCAAGAAATCACTTTATTACAAGAAAAGCACAGTTGGGAGGGAGAACTAATAATAAGGCGGAATTCATGGCATTGTTTTCTCTTCTTAAATGTGTCACAGGGAGGACTAAAAACTGACAATTGATTGGATGTCTTGACTCTTGCAGATAGAGAACTTGCATCTCTTGAACCTTTCTCATCTAGACTTCTTTTGATTGGATGTCTTGACTCTTGCAGATAGAGAACTTGCATCTCTTGAACCTTGGTCATCTAGACTTCTTTTCACCATATCATCTGGACTTATTTTCACCATATCAGGTTCCGATGTATCTTTCGTGAACTTAATTCTAATGTTGAATACACACACATATATATAAGGTCACACAACCAAGCCAAGGATACATACCCTAACCCCCTCTAGATTTGAACTTGCGACTTCCAAGGAGGAAACACATGTTCTTAACCATTAAGCCCACTCAAAATTAGTGTAAATCCATCTTAACTCTAAATCTATCATAAACACAAAGATATCAAATTACTTGAGGTGAAACTATTTTTTAGTTTAAAAAACTTAAAAAAAAGTTTACACTTCATCCACTCATAGATATAAAGTTAAAATGAATTTATTTGATTTAACCTATAACACACACACATATATATATATATAACAACTACCATAAAAGAAACTAATAATTATTAAAATGAATAGTTGGAATCCACGTAGAAATCGGGTCCATAACTGAAGTTCCTTTTTGGGAAAGAGTGTTTCTTACCAAATGAACTACTTTTAAAACGAGGTGCATATTATATTCATTAGGAGTTCATATCAATGTGGGTACAGATCGCTCCCTAAAAATTAGGTCGTACATTAAGCTTAACAATCTGTGCTTTAGAATTTAGAGGTAGTTTAATTATTTATAATGAATTTCCAAATTATGTATAAAACTTTTGATGGTTTGACTGTAAATAGACTAGCACAGCCACATAATTGTGGCTGATTAAGGTCTAAAGGTTGATAAGATGAAAAGAATCTTTAAAAGAATATATTAAATTTTATTATTGATTAATAAATAAAAGGTTGAGCTTCATTCATTTGGTGTTAATATTTTAATTTTTGTTAATCATTTACGTGACAATCAGTTAGCTATCAAAGTAATTTTTAAATAAGGTAAATGTAAAAAAATAAACACATAAATGGATGTCTTTATAATAGCTAGGAAGTTAATGATTGAAATCACAGCCATTTATTTTGTGTGACTACTAAGAATATTCCAGCCATATTTAATCTTGTCCATAGAAAACTTATTAAGCATTAAACCCCTATTAAATCTGCCCATTGTCAATAGGTTTATGCCTTTAGTCGTAACAAGTTTAAAATATTTTGTGGGAGTGTCACAGATGCAGTGACAAAAATGTATAAGAATCATTAGGTTTCAAAATATTCCAAATCCAATAAGCTAATTCTCAAGCAAATATATCTATTTATAACTTGAATTTAATATGGATACAAATTTTATACCTTTTAAAACCTTATCTAAAAGTTTTGCCTCATTTTAAACTAACTTAAATGATAAAAAACCGATCAAAATTTTGGATTTGCCAGAAATTTAAAACTACACCAAATTACTTTCTAATTAACCCACTCCTTTCTATTGCAGGAGTCAACTATTTAGACATGATCTCAGTGATTTTCGGTCAACCATTTTAGAGCACGATTTTTTAACATTTATTGCACTACCAGAATGTTCTCAGGGCGATTTTAGTGCACGATTTTTGCAACATTCATTACTCAATAATTAGGTCTTGGCTGATTTAACATGACCTGGACGTTTGGTCAACTGAGCACGATTTCAGGGCCCGATTTTAGCTACTGCCGGTTGGTAACCGCCAAGTGCAACACGAGCCTTTGAATTTGAGATTGAATAATGTTTTTTTACGTTTTTTAAAATTTCAACTCGGCGTCGGATGCGCACCCCCACTGACAATTTTCCATTTTTTATTTCCACTATGTAGTCGGTGCCGGTGCCACCACAATCACGAGCACCGCCAGAGAATCGTCCGAACGCAGATATGTCGTTAAAAATGTTTTGTGATGGGTCCGGTTGGAATTCTGAATTTTGAAAATAAGTGAATGAATGTTTGTTTATTATGATTGTAAGTGAATTGATTGTTTGTTTATTATAATAAAACAAAATTGAATTTAAGTGAATTGATTGTTTGTTTATTATAATAAAACAAAATTGAATTTAAGTGAATTGAATGTTTGTTTAATAATAATAATAATAATAATAATTTATTTTTAAGGTCACGGTCAAGCTAGCACACCAAATTGGTGCATGAGACTCTCTTGTTTGTGGGACTATACATACTTTACTCCCTTATGGATTTGACCCTGTGATCTTTTAAGAGGAAACACATGTTTTATTTTTTTTAATTTTTTTTTAAGGAATTTGGTTATGTAAATTTGGACAAAATAGCTATTTTCAGTTGTTTAAATTGTATTTTTGAATGCATAAATGGATTCAGTCTGCTGAAAAATCCAGCTGTACTCGGATTATATAAACTTAGCCTCAAATGTGCAGATCCAACCATCCAACCATTCATCACCAAATTTAGGGGAAATCAAACTAAAAAGATGACCAGAAAACAACCAAAAGATAGAAAGTTTAAACTACTACTTTAATTGAATTGGGAATAAAACAAAATTGAATTTATCTAGAGTAAATCGCCAATCTTTATTATAAAGATTTTAATTACTGATTTTCGACAAGAAAATGAAAAAAATCAACAACAACAAACATGATAAACTCAAATCTGAAACTAATTAAACTAACCCTCCATCCAAACTGAATTTATCTACTTATATTTATCATTATTCACTTATTACAACTGCACACCATTTTATGATTCATCACACTGCAAACTATTTTATGATTCATCACATGCTTTCACTTATTACAACTGTAAACCAATTTATGATTCATCACATGCTTAACGGCGATTTGGATAAATCTCTCCATGAAAGGTGCTATGTGGGATCCAGGAGTTACGGCCACTGCTGCATATGGCAATACAGAGATTACACACGTTCTCTGACTTTTTCAATGGGCCCGGACACGTGCAAGAAAACCTCACATTTTCCGTTTAATGGCCGTCAAAATTCCAGCCGCCCTATACCTACTGTCACCGTGCGTGTAGCCTTCTTATTTATCCCTCTGACTACACCATGACAATGCTTTCCATTCCCCTATAAATGAATCTGGGCTATACGCGGAAAACCCACACCAAAGATCATTTCCATCGCCCTGCAATTTATTCAGACCTGGCCGGTGCAATAATAGATTCCTGATCATCGATCAACAGTCTATTGGCAGCAGAAGCATTAATCATGTAATTTTTTCACCTCCGTATGCTTGTCTCTCCGTCATCAGAAGTTTAAATTAACAGGTGTTGTGTTACATGAATGCTGTGTGGGCTTATCTGATATTTGATCTCTTCTGGCAATTTTTGTTGCAGTTGTTGTACAGATGGGCAATACTGAAGAGAAACCACGCATCCTATCTCCATCTGCTGCTTTCCATGATTGCAAGATGGAGCAAAAAGAATGTAAGGATAATTCCACGATCCTATACCGTATTGCCTCACATGATCTTCACAAGTTTGCAATCTTACATGAGGTGTTTGGCGCGTGCAACGTTATGAAATTGATTCAGGTAAGTTGCAACAATCCATAGGAGATTTCCTCTTTTAAGTTTTAACTGGTTCTGCAAATGCTCACGTAGTGTTTTCGTTGCCGACAGAGATTGAATAGATATGATATTTCCTTTTCGTTTTAAAACATGCATTAGGACAATTCCCCTTTCTAGAGTAGAAGGTTACAGCTCGAAATTTTATTAACGCCTGTCAGATCTCGCTATCACGTGCCAGCTTCTTGTTAATATTCTCCCTCATAACATTTCACTGCGAGTCTAATTCCAGCTTCATCTTGTAACCGGTTTCACTGTCTCAGGATCTTCCCTCGGACCAGAGAGTCGAAGCTATAGATAGTATGGTCTACGAAGCAAGTGCAAGATTACAGGAACCCGCATTAGGCTGTGCAGGCATAATACAGCAGCTTCAACGCCAAATATCAGACTTGGAATCGCAAATAACTTCAACACAGGCAAGGATTCAGAAAATACATTGCCAACAGGCCGAACTTGTAGCCTTCATCCCAGGATTCAACAGTACAAGTGAAGATGATGATTAGTGACGAGGACACAGAACAGCACAGCGCATCACTGAGACGATAAGGATGAAGACACAA